>PNEQ01013833.1:0-33247 GCA_003012365.1 Medauroidea extradentata | reverse complement strand
AATAAAATATACATTTACAGCAAAGCTTTTAAAATTACAAATTTGATGATTTTGGATTATTTGGGCTTTTAAAATGCTAGTGAGTTATTATTTAGTATTCCTGCTGCCACAAAGTTTCATTTTCTGTATTATTAGAATGTTTTTGTTTTCTCTTTTTATTATTAAAAGCGATATTCGTCCAGCAAGCGGTAAAATACGTCGTAACGTACGTAGCCGTCTGTAGGGCTAAGCGTACTGCGCATGCGTAGTTATATTGGGACAAGGAAAAGTCACAGATCAGTCCTGAATAAGCAATGTCCGAACCTAAACCCTTATACAAACGTTTAGGAATACCGATAAGGCCTAGGCATGACATATGCTGCACCTAAACCCTTATACACACGTTTAGGAATACCGGCCTAAGAGGCAGGGGAACATCATACACAATGTTATTCTAAATCTGTGACTACTTAAATTGAAATCTGGGTTCTGACACATTAGAGATGTTAATCCGAAACAATGTAAAGTGGTATGGCACAAATCAAGGATTTACTGTACTTGTAAAGGCTTCAGTATACAAGTTTACTTATAACTAATCTTGGATCAACAGTGCAGTTCACAGTCCTTGATGCACTGAGTTATAGAGTGGGAAGAGAGCTGACCACAAACAGAAACAATACAAACTCACAAATTTAAATAGACACACATTGCTGAACTGTATGGTTAACCTATTTACATAGTGCCCCTCCTCAGCTTTAACCTTAAATACAAGCCTGCAAAATCTTACTCTTCATTATACTACATGTTTTGAATGTTTATTGTTGTATTTTAAATTGGGAATTGGTTTTGTTATAGATCATTTTCACTGTTTAGAATTTATTTATTATTTTTGGTTTTTTATCATATTTACTGTTCTATTTTTTAAATTTTATTTTTAGAAAGCTGATAAAAAAGAAGAATCAGTTGATGACTCAGCAGGCCCATCACAAGGTACTGCAGGTCCATCACCTTCTACTGGTGCCATTCGAAAAACCATTACTAAGAAGGAAAGTAAGAAGCGCAAGAACAAAAAGAAGTAAAATGTATAATTGCTGTACTGAAAGTATACCTGTAGCAATATCAATGGGCAACTTGTGTCCATGTAATTTTAACTTGGATATTTGCTTTCTATAAGTCAGTATTTTTTAATTTGCAACTGTTTTGTTAACTGTACGTGAAATTTGTCAAAAGAGTAAGATTTTAGTGTTTGTTACATGTAACTGTCAATTGTTTAGATAGTATGTTATACTAATTTAGAGCAACCAATTTGAACTGGGCTTAATGTGCATGTAAGACTTCAAGCAATGCTGTAGAAAAGTCTCGGTGTTGTTGATTCAGAGGTAGAAATATATTTGGTTGTTACTTGTGTTATGATTTGAAAATAAGACAGAACCATACATTTGGTGTTGTGCATGTACCTATGTTTTTGCTCTATTTTAAGACTAGAATTCAAAGCAGTTCCTGAAGAAAAAGACCTACGATGATAGTAGTAAGGCATGTTATGAAACTGTAGTTTAAAGAGAGTATAGCATTAGTGATTTTCCTGGTGATGGTACAGCTCCTCACTTTTCTGTCATGTGAACACTGTGATACCTAAATAGAGTAAACAGTATATATTTTTATGTGCATATAAACTATGTTGTTAATATCATACCATATAAAAATGTTTGCCCTTATTTTAATTTACCATTGTTGTGTCAATGTTAAAATCAAAACTGCCTACAATTACACTTGTAGTTTTGAAAAATTGCTGGTCAGTTATGTGTGCTGGTTACGATGCACAAATGCAAAATAATTTTTTGTGTAAACTCAGAACTGATGTTATCAGAGACTATTTTTACAGACAGTAAAAATAAATTTTTGGTAACATATAAAAATTTTATGTTGTATTTAATTTGTGTTGTTTATTCAAAAGTAGAAAAATATTTTATTGTTACTTGGGTTGTGATTTGAAAATAAGATAAAAATTATAAATTTTGTGTGATGTATGTATTTGGCACTGTTTTAAGACTATAATTCAAAACAGTACCTGAACAAAAAAGACTTTTAGATAATGTATCTTTTTGTAAGAGTCAATAGTTTTAGTGATTTTCCTGGTGACGTTGCAGCTTTTCACTATTCTGTCATGTGAACACTGTGATACCTAAATAGAGTAAACAGCACATATTTGTATGTGTATATATGCTATGTTGTTAATATTCTACCACATAAAAAATTATAATTTGCCTTATTTTAATTAACCATTGTTGTGTCAGTATTAAAATCAAGACTGACGATAATTACATTAGAATCGTCCATTTCCAAAGCTCGTCAAGTCCATAAAGCAAAATTTTTCAGGAGAGATAAAAAATTTTCTATTTTTCTCCTAATAGAGATACAATTTTGAAAAAATTAGAACATATCCGTTAGGTTCATTATTTTGTATTGACACTACTTTATAAAACTGCACAACAGCAGATTCTTAAAAAAATAATATAATACGTCGGACTAAATGGCTTTTTGGAACTGTTTTTAAAACAAAATGGCGGAATTAATTAATGCAGGCATAGCATTATAACAGTTTTTCAAAGCACACTATCTATAACTGCAAAATAAAGAGTCTCTGTCTTTTGTGAGCATCTTAAATCCTCAAAACATTATCATCTTCATTTGGAAGGTCCCCAATATCATGTTTACATGTTTACCAACTAATACAACCAATTTTTAAGATTCAGTTACTATACAATTAAGAAAATATACCTATTTTATGTTATTTCTGGAAACAGTCTTTGAATAATAATACATTTTGTACATAATACATTTTGAATCTGTAGTACGAGATATAAAGAAACAACTAGCTGAACTTGACAACTTTTGTAGCTGGTTTTGCTGATGGACATAACGTGTTTTGATTCTGTTTTGGCTGTGAACATGATGAGATTTGAAACTGTACCCAGTTTTCAATGCTGTTTCTGAGGGTAAACAAACAAGTTTTGGTGCTGTTTTATTTCTTCGAATGATGCCTATCCGTGGGCTCTACAACATGCTGAAAAAATCAGATGTTCGAAAATTTGTAGAGTTTTGGAAATGGACGACCATTCATAGTTTTAAAAAATGGTTGGTAGTTATGTGTGCTGCTTATGATGCATAAATGCAAAATATTTTTTGTGTAAAGCTAGAACTGTTGATTCCAAAGATTATTTTTACAGACTCTAAAAATACTATTTTGGTAAGACATGAAAAATTTTACGTTATATTTAATGTGTGTGTAAAACTTTGAGAAATGTTGAAGAAAGTTCTTGGTGTTGTTCATTCAAAAGTATAAAAATTGTTACATGGGTTGTGATTTGAAAGTTAGATAAAAATTATAGATATAGTTTGTGTATGTATTTGGCTCTATTTTAAGACTATAATTCAAAACAGTACCTGAAAAAAAAAAAGACTTATGATGACAGCAGTAAGGCATGTTATGAAACTGTAGCTTTTAGTAAGAGTTAATGGTTTTAGTGATTTTCCTGGTGATGGTGCAGCTCTTCATTTTTCTGTCATGTGAACACTGTGATACCTAAATAGAGTAAACAGTACATATTTGATGTGTATATATGCTATCTTGTTAACATCCTACCACATAAAAAAAATAAATTTGCCTTATTTTAATTTACTTTTATTGTGTCAATATTAAAATCAAGACTGTTTATAATTACATTCCTGGTTTTGAAAAATTGCTGGTCAGTTATGTGTGCTTTTAATAATGCAGAAAACAAACTATTTTTATGTAAACCTAGAGCTTACTTGTAGAGACTATTTTTACAGAGTAAAAAAATTTATAGGTCATCAAAAATTCTATGCTGTATTGCTTCCACTTAAAAAAATTGTTAATGAAAACTAGGATTTTGCCGTATCTACTGTTCTGATAAACAATGCTATAATATTAGGTTTTTAATGAAAATAAGTAAATATTGAATTTTGAACAAAAGTTATATTTTAACATATATTTTAAATTACACGTGATTGTTTAGATATTTATTAGTGTACTGTATTATTCACTTTGCCAATTTTATGATACGTTAAGTAATTGCTCTCCATTGATGATTTTGTGATTTATATAGTACATTTAAATTTACTGTTAATGATAAGAAATATTTTGTTATCTGTATAACTTTGAACTGAAGACTTTACTAGCACAATTTTTTTACGGATGTTCATTCTGTTATACTAGAACTTGATCAAAAATTATTATAACATATAATACGTTACTGATAGTGTGTGGGTACTGTAATTAATTTGCAAGGGCATTTCACAACCATGCCAAATTTATTAAAGAAACTTTTTATAAATTACTGTTTGCTGTTTTAGGTATTCACATTATCACTCCTACACTAGGAATATATAGTCTGAACTCAATGTGTTTATGTGAGAATAAGTGACTAGCTTTTTTTCTCATAAGTTTATCAGTAAGTGTATAGAGAGTATTAGTAATGTTGTGCTAGTTTCTGAGAAATGTATGTAGCTATGTACGATTAGCCTAGGTACCGGTACATAATGTTTGCTAAACAAGTTGCTTCACAGGTATGCTAAATTTACAACCTGAAGACCAAGTTCAGAAATGGGTTACAATAAACATAACTTCCCACAAAATTCAAAACGGTAACCAATTTTGTTTTAATAATAAATTCTCCAATTTTTAGTTTTGTTGCATAGTTATTATTGTATCATTTTAAACCAGTTTCATAGCTCTGAAAGTAATTATGATTTCAATTACTTGACATAAAACAATTATTAAAATGTTTCTTTTTTAATTATTTTCTTAGTAGACTCAAAAAAGTTAATTTCAAAACTTTGTGAAATAATTGTATTATGTGTTATGTTACAATTTATGCTTGAAACTTTCCAATAATTTTTGTTTGTTTATTTTGAAACTTTTGTTCATGTCATTAATATGTTGCAGAAAAGTATTATTGTGCCATGACCCTCCTAATGATTAGCTAAAAATGCAGTGACTTGAACCTTGAAATTTCTTGTCATTTTTGGTGCAACAAAATATTACTTCACTAATGGTTACCGTTTACACAAGAATTTATTCTGCTGAAGTTTATTTAACTTTATCACTTACAGGAAAGAAATTCTTTATGCAATAATATGTACAGAAGTAACTGAAAATGGTTACAGTTCTATAAAAAACAATTTGTTTCTCTGATTTAGTATGTTAGGCAAAATTGTTGTTAATAAAAAACAATAACTTTTAAATTTTTCCTATAAATTATTCTTTCGGTGCATGGTAGTTTCGCTTTCCAGTTACTACTTTTATTGAATATTATACGTGTTATAAGGTACACACTTGTTGAGGTTCCAGATAACATAAAGACTGAGTGCTCAGTATTCCAGAGTTTTAAGTGTTAGTAAAGTAAGTGATCTGCATACCATACTTAGTATGTTCAGTATTAGGAATAGTAATACTCTTACATTTTAACATAAAACTGCAATATTTTCACCCAGCAAATGGGTTTACATCACAGCAGTATTTAAGCGGTTGTGTGTCTGTCCACAACTTAAAAAATAATAATTTTCTTTGACTGTAGCACAGCAAAATAGCTTGGAAGAAAGAATAATTTGGGAGAGGGAGAGAAATTAAAACACGACACATTATTTTAACATCTCTTGATTTTGCATAGTTGGTAATTGTATTTTTTTACAAATAAATTTCATGCTCAGGCTGGTTGACTTTTTCTGTTCTGTTACCATTTTGCATTCTCTAACGTGTATCTCATTCAGTGAAAAATGTTTGCTGCACTGAATATTGTCAACTCTCTGTTGCATCATTATCATATTCAATGAAAATAAAACTTCACGTCATCAACATTACTAACATAACAGTTTTTTGGCTTCAGTAAATTTCTGCTGTATATTATATAATTTTCAAACTATTATTATTATTATTATAACATGAAAACTATAGTTCATAAAATGAGAAAAAATATATTTTACTGGCATTTCAATTAGCAATATTTGTAAATTTGCAGTTTTATTAGAATGTCTGTTCCTCATTAGAACTTTATTTAGTCAAGTGGTTCATAGATAGAAAATCTTTCTTGTATAATGCAGAACTAGTTTTCTGTACGTGAAAAATTTACTGTGCATTGTTTATATGCAGCAATATATTTGTTCGTGAAATGTCGTGCCATTTTCTATCTTTGAGAGTATTTAAAAGTAATGACGAAATATTTGCAGCTCTTTTTAATTGTAGAGTGACTGTTGTGACAGATTTTGCTCATTGTTTTAAAATTATTTTTTACTAAATACTGTACCCTAGTTTTCAAAATGTTACATACATTTTAAATTAAGGCAAATCTGTAAAATGTTTTGTACGTAAAAATGCTCACTGTCAAAAGAAATGTCTTGTAAGCATAAAAACATGTATTTTTTGTAATTAATTACTTGCTAGTTGCAAAAGAATATTTAAAAAAAAAATTAACAATTGGTAATAAAAGCTACAGTTTCTGTCCTCTTGACTTTCAGAGAAGACTTAACCCTATAAATGGTGCATATTATAACTTGTATTCAATTCTGATTCTTGCTATGCTATGATATTGATATTCTAAAATAAACTGAATGTTTGGTTTAATTTTCTGATGCACATTTATTATAAAACCTTATCATAGTTTTATATTGTCTATCATAAGATAATTTTTAAGTTTAGGTCTGAGTGATTTAACTGTAGAAAATAAATTGAACTTAATGTGTGTTCTGATACACAGTCCGTGCACAAAAACAAAGCTGATTGTTAGTGTCAAAACAGCAGAGACTGTATTGGAAACCAAATAAGAGTAAACTTATAATTCTTGTTTTCTTTCAGCCTGGCTATACAAAATTCCCCAATGACATGGGGTTGTGTAACTAGGATGCTATATTGAAGTGCAATACAAAAGGACTGTTGGTGCATGGGGATGTAAGTTTTGGATCAGCTCAGCAGACCAACTTATAACCCATTTAGAATGTGCAGCAGTAACCATTTAACTTATAAAGTTAACTTACATAGAGTAGGAACCCCAACAAGTGAGATGTTACCCATGTAGCAGGTCACATTTCAAGCAAGGGTAGCCTGGAAAAATTTCCACACAGAAAGTTCACCACTATGTTGCATTCGCTGCAATTTGGTGGCAGGTCATAGTTGCACTCACATTTGGAATTAGTGAAGTGATATGACTTCATTGTTGGTGAAACGAACACTTGTTCTCCATAGTTGAGGAACTAGAATGATGTGTGCAAACACAAAAAAAAAAATTTAATGCAGGTTTCCTAGGAGATCTATAAAAACACAAGCACATAAATTAATAAGAGGATTAAGTGGTGTAGTTGTCAGGTTGGGTCATGCCAAATTTTTACATTTGCAAAATATGGAATACATTGGCGTTGGTTGGTGGGTTTCCATTGGATACTTTGGGTTTCCTGTTGATGCAAATTCACCTTATTTCAACCTCACCAGTGCTGAAAATCTTGCTGTTAAGCGCTGACAAAAATCTCTTTCATCTCCTAAATCATACCTAACAGCTACATGATATCCAGGAATAGTATGGAGAACCTTTATAGATATGCAGATAAAGTCCATGCTTCAGAAGTACAGGATAACCCCGATTTTACTAGGCCTTACAGTGCCGAAGAATGACCTCGCAAAATTGTTCAACTTGTAAAATTATTACTAATCTTCCCTTAAATACAGTCAGGCTTCCTTGCAGTAGGGCACTGGACAGCTGGCATGGAAACAGATAACTACAGCACCAATCTAAGTCTGATGTTGCCTCAGCCAGAGCCACACCGCCTCGTTATAGCTGTTGGAAATGTGGCAACAGCAGCTAATGCCGCACGAGCTGACAAGCTGTTTAATGTTTCAATAACAGAGTACTTCAGCAGACAGGGAAGTTTATATCTGCATGTGAGAGGACATTGAACTTGTCGCTTACTTCTTCGCCATGTCTCCCACCCCTTGTACAGTTCCTTTTACTTAAAAATATCACCCAACCCATTTCTGCACTTGTTTAATACTGTAGCACGGTTACTATGCCTTTTGCCTTAAATATTCTCCAACATGTCACAAAATCAAAGTGTGTCTTAATTTAATTTTCTATTTTGGTGCATTCTTTTGTATTAATTTCAGAATTAAGTTTTGAAGTTTACATATTAAATAAAACATTTAACACAGACGCTGAAAATAAAACTGTATTAATTAAAATTTGGATACTGTAATAAGAGGTGGGCGTTATCAATGGAAATGTACTTTCGACTATCTAAACCTTTAGTCGGTACATAATATTGACTGAAAAGTCTGTAGTTTTCAATCAAATAATATTATTGCTGCAAAATGTACAGTAGGCTAAAGTGGTGGTCATGGGCGTCCGTAATTCTGTTTGTGCTGTCTCAGAACACGTTTATACTTTTGGCGGACTCAAACACAGAATATAAAAGCATTTAACATTTGAATTACGTTTCCCTTTTATATCAGCATATGTCTTCAAACACAAACTTATTACTATGTAGCTGTAATTTTTTTTTCTTTTTCAAAAAATTAAATAAATTAATAAAAAAATAAACATGCATTACTAGACGAGGTGTCTACACAAAAAAAAATCACTCTATTTTCATTGATAGGAAACAAATTAATTTCAGTATTATGAATAAAAGAGGTTTAATAAAGTAATAAATCAGAAATGAAATTTCAGCACATATACATGAGTAATAAAAAATTTTTTTATACTTATTCTAAAGATTTCAAACTTTACTCTCTGCATTTTAAAAAAATTAATTACTATTATTATAAATTCATGTTCAAATATATAAGTATGTTAAGTATCTTAGATTTAATTCTGCTTCTATGCTCTGACATTATTTATCCAGCTTTATAAAACACCCTTTCTGAAGGAATGATAGTGCTGAGACGTACAAGTATTTAAAAGCAATGTCAAATAGATGAAGCACGGCACATTTTCCTTCTCCAGTACACTACTGGATAACTTCTTCTATCTTCATAAGGAAACTCCAAATACTGTCTGAGCACAATAACAGCATTGCTTGTCGATGTAGTATTTTTTAAATCAATCATTCTTAGTGGCAAGATAGTCCCAAAGTTCACAGTCCATGGCACAGCTGGCTTTGAAGTATTATTACTAGATTTAGATGTTGGTGACCTCTTTACAAAGTACAGCCACACATCCATTTTTCCTATATATTTTGGACAAATACTTGTACTCTTAGAAACTAAACCTATAAATATTCTGGGATATTTTTATTAAGTTCTTCACTTTTTTTACAATAAATGCAATTACAAAATTAAAAAAATGTAAAGGAAAAGCAAAAATATAGTTACACCATAGTGCAGTCTTCATTGAAGAAAATAAAAAATAGTTCTTTAGTAATAACACACTCAAACAGTAGTTTGAATGATGCAACTGGAAACATTTGAAAGGAAATAGCGACTGAAAAAAGTCTGAAGGTGTATGGGCAGGGAGGGAAGCAAGGGCAGCTGTCCAGTGTAAGAGTGGCAGACAGCGCATGCTGCAGAGCCCATCATTAAACAAGTTTCACTCTCTCACCAAGGTGACCCTTCCCACACCCCCTGCTGTTTACAGCCACAGAAAAATTTATGGCAGGAAAGGAGGACACTTTATGGTCTTACATGAATGGTCCCTTTATTCGAATTATAGGACCCCGCCCCCTGACGTGCCCGCCTCAGGCAGGCAACACTGAAAAACAGTGAACAAATTAATTCAGTCAAAATGTATTTTCATAGTAGTAGGGAAGAATGATAGTGCAATACTACTGACTTTATTGATAGCAAACATTTGATAGTGTCCCTCTCTAGCTGTAATTTAAATAAAACCAGCATTTTAACAACAATGATAGGTTAGTTGTAAGCTGACCTGAAAAAAATTTTACCATTTGATTGATATGTGAGTAAAGAGACAAATTTGAAGCATAGCAGCAGATTCAATACAGTAATAACTGTCCTAAACGCTATGTGTACTAAAACATACATGAATATTCTTTATATAGCCAGGAAGTTACTAATTTTTTGCACTATCAATTTTAAGTATTACTGTATATACTCGTGTATAGCGCGGCCTCGTGAATAGTGCGCACCACGATTTTTATAACAAGTTTCAGGGAAAAAATTATGTGCCTTTTAGCATGTAAAGAGTAGGAAATGATGAAGCAGCGTGAGGGAGTCATCAACTTATAGCGCCAAGGGGGGATGGAAGGAAACAGTGGCTCATAACATTCACATTGGCTAGAGTGTGCCGGCAGAGAGGGCAGTGGGAAGCAGGGTGTTTGGGGGTGGGGGTGGCATGTGGCCTGCCTCCCTTACCAGCTATCATCTATAAATAGCCTTCCAAGGTCGCTTGCTGGCTACCTACCTGCCAGCCAGCCAGCCCACCTGCCTCCCACTCTTGACACCTCTCAGCTTACGACTACAACTTCACCTTCTTCTCTCCCCCCTCCAACAGGCCATTACACCTGACTTTTTTCCACGTAGTTTTCTTTCTATTTTCCGTGTATAGCACGCACCCCTGAATTTTTATCATTTGTTTTGGAATAAATGTGTGCATTATACATGAGTAAATATGGTATGTAATATATAGACAATCAAAAGAGATTACAGATGTTTTCTACATTAACAACATCAGACACATTCCATTGCACTTAACCATACAGATGGCCATATGAAGCTGCCACGAGTTACAAAGACAACTGAATAAAACTATTTAATTTTTTTCACTGAAATGTGTGAGAAAATTTCTTATAGATGATTTCAGAGAAATTCGTAAAAAATTTTTTAACTAAAATATTTCTTACAGATCAAGTTGAAAAATTATCTTACAGTAAATTAACTATTTATTCTTTTGAAATGAATGAGTCTGACAATTATTCTATAAACGAAAGAACTAATTGCCATACAAGTATTTTTAATTACTGTGAGTTGCACTGGCATGCAGCCCACCGAATTTACATTGTACTGGAATTTCAATTATTTAATATAGAAATACTTAATTCATAATATTTTGTGACTAATTAATTATTCCAAGTTAATCAAATGTCAGGTGTATTAAGGACTTTTACTGCGGGATCCAACATAGTAATTGGGAAAACTAGTAAAAAAATAAAAATTAAATTTTTTATAAAAGTTTTAATTTAACTTTTGTTAGTGTTTGAATGTAACCATTTTATGGTTCAATTTAATTTTTTTAATATAACTTTTTTACTAATTTTTCAGAAAATTTAATTTTAAGCATTTTATCTAAATTACTTCTCCTTGCATTTTGCTATGTTATGATTTTGTAAAATTCACTTTAGCGATGAGTTAGCCATCTCTTGGATGTGATTCATTTGGCAGATCAAATTTCAGGCTCGAAGAGGCACATAAGAAGGGCATGCAGGCATGCAGCCTGGTCAGCAAGCTCCTTGTTTGTTGCATCATGTCTGGCAGCGCAGTGTTCAACGAAACACTAGTATGGTATTGTACCGTGGACCTATTTGTCCATTTGGCTGCAGAATGTTTCTCCAATTAAATAAAATGATGTATGTTAGCTTGTGTTGTGGTGAAACACAAAATATTTACATAAACCACAATATTTGGACAAAATAAATGACTTGATCATTTACTTATTGTTTTTGAGAGAATTCTGGATTCCATTGTATCACTTTGCTACATTGCAGAGTAAGCCTGAGTGTCCACCCAGGGATCCAGACAATCAGAGCTATTTCACGGGTGAGTCATGGTAGGGGAGAGTGTAGGTGTGAGGTGTGTAAGCAAATGTAGAAGAGGGGCTGTGAAACCTAGATGGCATATTCAGGAAGAAAGGGGCATTTATAAGTCCTCCCCTTTTCTGTTCCCCTTTTATTTAATCTCCATTAATTTTGGGTAGTGCATAATTGGTCTGAAGCCACAGCCGCTAAAGTAAGTAGGATGCAGTGGCTGCAATAAGTATGATTGGTTTAATCCTCAGAGGACTATCTCTCAGTTTCCATTTAAAATGTATTCGCAAGAGAACTTAAACCTTTTACTGAAACAAAGTCCATAGGCAGACATTCTCCAATCAATCCCTGCAGAAATTTTAGCACTGGCCTCGTAGCAAATTTTTATTATTTTGTCTGTTTCGTCAACATAATCTGTTTTTGTTTGCAGCAGACTGCAATTGTTGAACACTGTTTGCTGTATCATGAGAAATCAATAAACGAAACTAAGATTTAACTTGTTAATTATGAGTTTTCAATATTGTCATAAATTACAAAAAGGGCTATCCGGGCATAATAAAGTAAAATTTAGGAACACGGACATGGCAATTAATCAAATAATATCAGTTGTCCCCTGGTTGTGGAGTAGCAGCAGCAGACGTGCCACACAGATTAGCGGCTGCCTGTAACAGGGACAGTTTGACTTCAACACCACCCATCCCTTGTCCCCTGGTAGAACAATGATAGCTGCATCACACAGATTTTTGGCAACCGCACAACAAGGACCCGAGGGAACCCAAGTATCACTGGAGGCCCTAGGACCTTCACAACAATCAGGGGCAGTGCCAGGACAGCGGCAGTACCAGAGATGTGGCCAGAAAAGTATTTCGACATCACCGGCAGTGCCAGGACAGTAGCGGTGAGAAAGAGGAATGAGCGTACCTAGGCCACTTAAAAAATATATAGAATGAAGATCGGAGAATGGAAGATCTTCTAAATGTAATGTAAAAAACTGAAGACGGACAGTAGAAACCGACATAAGGTTAGTGGTTACAAGTGCGGGTAGGTAGCAGGGGTAACCCGATCAGAATTGTGGGCCACCTTATTACTATTTTTTTTCCTGCAACTTCACATTTTAAATTAAAGAGAAAGGAAAGTTAGAGGATAAACATTTTGGTTTATCATAATTAATGGGTAAATAAAGGCTAGGCTAATAAATAGTACATCTCAGTGGTTTGTTTAGGTTATGGCACCAGTAGTGACTAGATCCAAAAGCATTGCACCATTTTTATAAAAAGCTAGTGAAAGTGTAACTGGAGATGAAAGTGAATATTTAATGAGTAGTGCAGAAGGTGTTGATAAGGAAAATATTATTAGTAACCAAACCACTTCAGAGGTAGGCAGTGAAATAGGTTCCCTCAGTTGTAGAGGAAGAAAAATGTCTACTAGATATAATAAAACAGTTATTAGAGGCACAGAGTAGAAGACTGATTAGAGAATTTAAAAGGGAAATTAAGGAGCTAAGGGAGGAGTTAAAAAGTGAGTTAAGTACAATGAGAATAGAACAGTTTGAATGTGAGGTACAAAAGAAGATGACAGAAGAGCAGGAAGATAAAGGTGAGGAGAGGCCTAATACCTTTAAAATTACTGAAATGGTGTCCCAAATTTTTTTCCAGGAAAATGAATGTAAAGTTTATAAAGTAGGCCTAATTAAGGAAGGTGACTTTGAAAGTAGTGTGAGAAGAGTAAGAAAAGATAACATTATTAGCCACTAGAGGGTCAGGTTGCAGATAGATAAAATGGATCATTTTGGGGGCCAGATAAAATTGTGACGAAATGCTGACGGTAAGAGATGTACATAGGAGGGGAGGGGGTGCAAGAATGGTACCTTAGTAAAGTACAGTTTAATGGCCAAAGGTGGAGGAGCGAAGTTGATTGTTGGAAGTATATTAGTGAAAGGGCAGATCGAAGGCAGTGGCGAAGAGAAGTGTTGGTAAATGGGGGTACATGTGTGAACAAGAGGAAAGGTGAAGACCAAGAGAATAATGTTAAAACTAGTGGTACCCTGTGGAAATGGGAATATGTGTTAATTGCAAATTATATAACATAGAATGCTAAATGTTATTAAGACAATCAAGTATCTTGTCTGTGATTGGTTGTAAAAAATGGTTATGGATTTTAAAGGTTTAAAATTGGTCAAGTACCAAATTAAGGGTGTATTTCGTTAAAGGTGTGCTGCTATAAGTTTATGAATCTAATTAAAATGATATTTTCAAAGTTTATGAATCTAATTAAAATGATATTTTCAATAGAAATTTACCTAAACTATCTAATGATATAATATGTTATCAAGTAATGGTTTCATACTCAGGGTGAGCTAAAATACATACATACATGATGAAATTTTTGATATGATCTTGTTTTAAATTTAATGATTTTTTTACACGTTACTGTAGCAGCAATTTAATCTGCAGGTGTTGATAGGTTATGATAGCAAACATGCGATTTGCTGTGGTTTGTGCTGTTATGTATTGGTGTATATGTAAGAATTATTTGGAAAAAAAAAAACTATTATACTTTGTATTCAAAATATTTTACTGTAACATGATTGTGGCGAAGTTTACAAACTTGTTGTAGAGTAAGTGTACTTAACACTTATGGTTTCTCCCTCAAGAAAAGCCATTGCATGTTCAGTGGGGGTTGTGACATGTATTGGCACGCAGCCAATTTATTTGTTCACATCCCACTGTAATTTCCATTATTTTTATGTAGAAATACTTTATTAATACGTTTCTGTAACTAATTAACTATTCCAAGTTAATCAAATGTAAGGTGGATCAACAATTTATACTGCAGGATCCAACATAGTAACTGGGGATATTAATAAATAAATTAAAATTTAAATGTTTTAAACATTCCAATTTAATTGCTAATAAGTTTTCGAAGTAGTAATTCAACAGTTAAATTTAACTGTTTTATATAGTTTTTTTACTCATTTTAAAGATAATTAAATTTTAAGCATCTTGTAATAACTTTTCCCTGTATTTTGCTTCATGATTTTTGAAATGTCACTTCGGTGATGAGTTGGCCTCCTCTTGGATGTGATTGATCTGGCAGGGGAAATTTCATGCTCGAGGAGGCACGTATAGGGGCGTACAGGCATGCAGCCTTGTCAGTAAAGCTCCTTGTTTGTCGCATCGTGGGTGGTAGTGTCTTGTACAATGGAGCACTAGCATGGAATTGCGCAACAGACCTATTTGTTCGTTTGGCTGCAGAATGTGTCCTCATTTAAATAAAATGATATTTGTTGTTTGCTTCTTTTGTGGTGAAACATAAATTATTTGTATAAAGGGCAATATTAGGGCAAAATTAAATTACTAACATTTACTTATTGTTTTTGAGAGCATTCTGGATCCCACTGTATCACTCCAGCACATTGCAGTAAATCTGAGTGTCCACCCAGGGCTCCAGGCAGTCTCAGAGCTAGTTCACAGGCATGGAGAGAGAGCCGGATGAGTGTATCAGTAGGCGAGTTATGGTGGTGGAAAGGGGAGGTGTGAGGCACGTGAGTGAACATTGGAGAGGGGTTGTGAAGCCTAAAGGCCTAGAGGGTGTATTCAGTAAGCAAGGGGTGCTTATAATTCCCTGTCTTTTCTGTTCTCTTTTTATTTAATCTCCATTAATTTTGGTTTGTGTGTAACTGGTCTGGAGTCACAGGTGCTAAATATGTAGGATGAAGTGGCAGCAGTTAGTGTGATTAGTTTAACCCTCAGAGGACTAGGGCCGGTATTCCTAAAGAATAAGTTAGGGTCTACATAAGAACTGCCATCTCAGGCGCAAAAAAAGCAATGGCAGAGACCAAACTTGCTGAGTGTATTCCTAGACGTGTTTGCGCTGTGTCCCGAGAAGGTGTCAGGTAAGTCACAGCTTATTATTCACCGGCCTGCGTGAGACTAGAAACAAATGAAGGTGACAATGAGTGCTGCTGATTTACCATGGCTACAACAAGAACACGTTAAAACTTTGTACTTTGGAAACTTATTATTTAGCATTTGAATTTGTTTATAAAATAATTACAGTAACAAAGAGATAAAAACCACGTATTATAATGGTCACAATTAAAATATTCAATAACTGTTTCTTGTTAAAAGTTAAAACAGTAGGTACAGTAGCCACGCGATCGCAGTGTTTCCATTATTATTTTTCTGCTGATTATGACCTGAAATGTTATATTAGAATATTATTCGGGCACGTGGAATTACAATCAAAACATTGTAACATAGCATTTTGTCCAATGTTACAGATGAATATAAATATCAATTTATTTGTCAATTAACCTAGGTATTTATTATTCTATGACGATAGTTGCCACGTGCCAGGAAGAATGTAAATTTTAATTGTCTATGTATTGAATGTATAAGGTATTGTGGTTACGAAACTTTAATGACTTCTACAACTTTTACATCTATGCTAGAAATATTTAGTTTTGTATCACGGATTACACCCTGATCTGATCATATTGGCGAACAAACCCGGGGTAAGCTACGAGGAAAGTATTGACTGGAATGGGTGTTGCGACGTTAAAACAAGAGCAGTAGTTTTGTTGAAGAATGATCGAGAAAATTTTATGGAAAATAAGAACGTTCCCGTCCATGATGCCGAACAGACGTGTAGTCAAGAAGACCTGAGGATTTCTTCGACGAGACACTAAATTGTTCAAACGCGTCGTCAGAAAGATCTCACTTTACTTCTACGACTAATGCCAGGAGAATTTCATTGGAAATTATACACGATGTCAATGCCGAAGAAGGATGTTCAAGGGAATTGTAAAGAAGAGCCCGTGGATCAGGCCATTCCATAATCCACTTCATGTTCGTTGCTGTCCAGGTCTCCGAGGTCTACAGTTCGACGGGTCCACTATTCGATGAACGACGGGAATGAGAGCTTCATCCGAGGGCGAAGAGGTCGGGATCGTCTTACAAGCACCGAGAGTACGTGGTCGCCACCCAAGGACGAGAAGGATGTGGTCGAATAAGTATTGTGGGATGATCTATAGGCAACTGTTCCGACCTACTACAAGACATCCTCGGTAAGACCCACCCAAACTACGCCGTCGTACCAAGTTCCCGAAAAAGTTGATTAGACAAAACAGCTTTAAAATTCTTCTTTTATCTCAACGGGTGCGATTCACTTCAAATTAACAAAACCTAAGATCGACCTCAGATTTCTAAACCTGAGCTAGCAAAGTGTTTAAAGAAGTTTATAAGTTGTTCCGGGAACAAACAGGAAAATGGAAACATCTAGAACACAAAAAATTACGTAGAACCTGGGTTTGTAAGTTAATTGATGGTCAGGTTCGTACCCGAGTTATCACCTAGGTCGTGGTAGAAACACATCATTTTGAAATTCCATACACTATCATAATTTCTACTTATTTTATTATCTAGGTGCCTGACTTGTCTGTAGAAGTCATTATTTTTCCTATTGTATGAATTCTGCTTAAATATATTTCTTTTGACATCTACAGGCGTTTGGTTTCCATTTGGTCTGAACCATACTGGTTCCAGTGGTGGCGACGGCGGCGCGCGGTGGACTTTATTTGAACTTTCATCGGCTCGGAACGCGACCACTTTGTTTCTACATTAGCTCTGTACTTTCTCTTTGCACCCCTTCTACTCTTCCTCGCGCATGCGTGTACGTCATTAGGCTCTGGCCAAGCCGTGGTGTGTGCTATCGTGAGCTTTTAGCTTCACTCTTCTTCCTGGACTGCTATGGAATTCATGTAAGTGTATAGCTCCATTTGTCGTTTTAGCTTTTGGGAACTCGTTCCCCATGTCGGCAAGGCTGCTGTCGTCATTGTGTTAGTTTTTAAAAGTATTTGTCTTTTTCTGTTTTCAAAATTTTCTCTTTCGGAAGCCGTCTATGGAAATTCTTTTCGGGTATAGAGTTTAATAGTCTTAATGTATCGATCGACCGTTTGTTTGGTATTGTTCGTGTTTGAGACTTTTGTGCACCGCGTTGGCGGGTATTCTTAATTTAACCTTTCGTAGTCTCGTGGAGACTTTTGTGCGTGTTTTGCTTAGTTTTGCCAATTGAGGACGATTGGAGCATTACATGTAGTTATACGTTTAATTGAAAACGAATCCAGTTTGACCTTGATTAATAACAGGATTGTATTCAATTCAGTATGTAACTTGACCAATTTACCACTCAAATAATTGATAGTTTGTTTATTATCCTTATTGTGGATTTAAAGTTTGTGTATTCATTGCTCATAATTTACGGTTAGTGTTTGCTGCAATTGATGAGTGTGGTTTGGTAATTTCTGATTTGCATATCTTTTTGTACTATTTGTTCGTTGATCCTGCATGCTGCGTTAACTTATTTAGTATACAACGGATGTCAATTGTGGTACCGCTTGTTCATGACAGTTGCATGGCATAATGCTTAAAGCTGTAGTTTTGCTCTGTTATGATTGTAATTTAAATCTGCTTACGAGCTAAAGTTGATTGTTATTGGCATTGATTTAGCCTTTAAACGTTGTGTATTTTCTCATTTACACGGTGGGATCAGTCCAGTCACTCATTGCGAGCCTTTCTTTTTAATGTTAAAGGTGTGTAACCTAAATCTTTGTAAAACTGTATACTCTAGTCATATCTTAAAAAACTTGAGGATTGATAGATTCAAGTGTAAACAATTTAGTAATGTCTAAATTAATTTTTTTTACGTATGCACGTTTTGTTGCAATCATTTTCAATAAATGTTCTTGCATTTTAATATTGTTAAATAAAGATAATGTTTAATCTGAATTTTTTATTTTGTTCAATCTCACTTGAAATTTTGGTATGTTAATTTGCAACCTGTCTTACAATTGTAAAATACGTTCAGGTCAGTAAATCTTGTAATAGATATATTGGCTGGTTTTTTCTATTTTGTCTCATCCATTATTAAAGTGAAAGAAACAGTTTCACAATATTTTTTCTTTACAGATAAAAGAAAGTTAAAAATTTGGCAACCCAACGTGAGAGCCTATTAAATTTGAAGAATTCAATATAAAGTGCCAAAGAGGATAAAATAACTATAAGAAAACCAACCAAGTCAGAAGACTGACTGCTATGTCATGCAGCTTTATATCGACGTTTCATATCACAGTTTACCGAGATAAAAAGAAGTTTTAAGGGCGCTACCTACCTCGGAGCCCTGGAGAAGTAAGAATAGGGTTTTACATGTGAAATGATTTTCAATTGCACTCTGTCACCCTTTGTGATATTGCTTCGGAACAAAAACCATTTTCTGCCCCGAGAAAAGGAGAATATTGCTACATAATTAATTTGTAGAAAATAATTTATGAATAGCCATTTTTGCTTGTTTTGTAGTGTGTAAAACTGCTTCTTTGGCCACAATTTTCAGGGTATTTAAAAGAACTGCCAAAACGATCCATATCCATGTACGCGGTACCAAGACGAACAAAAATGTCACTGGTGGCATATATGTAACTTCAACCGTTACTGAGCCAGGGGGAAAATCATTTAACCTGTAAAACCCTATGCTTGCTCCCACCGTGGCCTCAAGTTAGGCAGCGCCCTTAAGTAATCTCAGTTTTATAATATTTTTGTGCACAATATATTTGGATTAAAATTTAACACATTCTTTGATTTGTACCAATATTTAGCTGATACAATTCTCAGGTTATTTTCATAAATAAGCTATTTGAGTAAAAAAAACAATAAAACTGAGAATTTTCTTTGTTAAAATTAATTTAAAAACTTATTCCAACACACAAATAAAAAGTTGAATCAATTAGGTACCAAAGATCACTAAATATAAAACGGTAATACGTTACAACTTAAAATTTAGGATTGAGGTGACTTATTGTCATAAAAATCTCGACGATAAATTATATAAATGTTTTAAATAGAAATTAAATATTACACATTATAATAGCAAAAACACCAGGAAGACATTAATCGGTTGTATTGCACGATAATAAGTGAGCGAGCAGAAAAATGTGCGAAGAGCACTCCCAGATGATACAGGGCTGGCTCAGAGAAGGTGGCACTCTGAGCACAGATGGCACTCTGAGATGTTGACACACAGTGAAGATGGCAATCGGAGCAGATGGCAATTGGAGCAGATGGCACTCGGAGAGGTTGGCACAGTGGTTAAGATGACACTTGGAGGTTGGCACAGAGGTGAAAATTACACATGGAGAGGTTGATAATCGGTGCAACTGACACTCGGAGAGACTGACACTCAGTGATCTTGGCATGTCCTGGCAGTTCCCAGTAGGCCTACTGCCTTTTTGAACAATTCTGGTAAAACTTGTGAACTCGTTAACCTTTGTTAGACAAAAAATAGAATGAGGAAATATTTCTTAATCCAGTGTTGCGGTCATCATGGTACATGTCGTTATTAAAACAGCCAGACAGGTTTTGACATTTATTTATAATTAATAGCTGAGTATAATCCAAATGCTAGTCGTTACCTGTAGAATACTTCTAAATGATAATGGCGCTAATGAATCAGGTACTGGAATACTATACCGGATATCAGCAGAATCAGTGGTCCACAGGTCTGTCATTTTTAATAATGCATTAGAGGGAGACTGAGTTATGTAGCATAGCTGGTTGTGCGCCTACTTACGGACGATGATTGATCCCCTGTTAATTCACTGGTGCAAGTAAGTAGTCTTTGTGTAGACGTTTCTAATATCAATTTCTTAAGTTAAATTATAAATATAACCAGCATTTAAACTTTAATTTATTACATCTTGTACAAAGAATCTATCGATAGTTTAAGATATTTTCAATTCTAACCATTATCGAAAAATATATTATTTTACATTTTTATCTCTCAGGCTAACTGTACGTGATAGCGAAATTTCTGCTGTCGTCTGTTATACCCAGTGGTACATTACTTTGCTCATTCAATGGAAGTAAAAAAGTATGAATAATTTATAATTAAGTAAGAATTTGCATGATACTGAAAGAATAACATCACACCACCAAACTAATGGCTGACAAATCTCAGATAGCATAAGAACGTTTTCAATAAATACAGAATAAAAAATTGCTTTCTTACTATGTAATGGTTAACGTTTCAGAGAAGTGTTTATAGACAAAGTAATTGCAAAAATATGTGCACAAATAATATATCTTAAGCAGTGAACACAAACTCAACAAATGATTTCACTAAGATGGTTTGTTATTCTAATTTTTCCAAATTTGACAGTACTACATTTGTAGAAGTCTGACCGATATACAAACTAAAAATTTATGTAAACTAATTATATGACATGTATCATGCTAACTAAACACATTGCAGTTTAGCTTACGTCTTTTGATTTGCAACATTCAGCTATGAAATGCATAATAATATATTGAATAGGATATTTTCTATTTTTAATTTTTTTTTTTAACCAAGAATGATGCAGTAATTCCAGCATACACTAATAATGGCAGTTGCTTATAGTGTATAATTTATGTTTGTCAATGTTTTGGTGTTTCCCAAAGCTAAGTGAGCTAATTACGGTACTGTATTATTTTTAATTTCTCATTCGTAACCAAAGGTGGTAAATTAGTTTCTAATTTGTAAAGCTATTATAATTTTTTTTTTCATTTTGAAGCTGAATTTTGTATTTTTGCTAACATTATTTTAATTAATATCGATAGAGGAACAAAGTAATTGTATTATACTTACAGTTATGTATCATGTTTCCTTTGCAATATTATATCCACCAATTGACAGTTTACGGAAAATTGCTGGCACGTAATACCACAAATTTTAAATGCTCTAATCAGCAACCAACAGTTCATCAAAACGATTCTTTTTTTCTTTTCTGCAATAGTTATTTTGCATTTTTGTCAACTTCGAAAAGTTTTTTTGGCATCATTATATGGCATATTAGTATGAAGTGTTATTGCTAACTATGCCAAAATTACTACTTTTATAGCATGAAACAAACACTGCTGAATATTTTATGTCGAGTTTATCTGGGAATAAATTTCAAGTGATTAGTTTAAAAAATTCCCACAGTACTACAATACAGTCCATTTAATTCAGTATAGCTTATTTTGGCTATAAAGCATCATTTTACAGACGCATACATGAATTTAAGTTACTGATGAAGATGATGATTTTAGGAAATACAGTACAAGCTCTTTTGCTACCACAAGAGCCATCTACTGAGAACCACGAGCACTATAGGCAAGAACTCTCGAACATACCCGAAGGAAAAAGTTTTCAACTTTAAATTAATTTTACAGTGAATCATTTTGCACCATCAGCAGCCGTAAAGTCACTAGCCCAAAAGTCAGTAGCCCTAAAGTCAGTAGCCCAAAAGTTGATAGCCCTAAAGTCAGTAGCCCTAAGTAAGTAGCCCTAAAGTCACTAGTCCTAAAATCATTTTAGGGCTAGTGACTTTATGGCTAGTGATTTTAGGGTTAGTGACGTGTACCCAGATTTGCGCTAATACCGATGACAACATGGGATATACTGCGTTGAAGTTCGACCATAGTTACGAAGACGGAGACATATCCAGATTTAAGGGAGAGTGGGGTGAACATTTAAGGAAACACTTGAAAAGACAGGCAAAATTTTTTCCAGACATTCCACTGTTGGGAGGCCGAGAAGCTCATAATTGCAAATAAATCTATTGCGGAAAAATACAAAAACTAGTTTTTGTTAAATGAAAAGAGCATCACCAGTTACAAAGAACTTGAGACAGAATTTCTATCAGAATATTGGAATAGTATGGCGCAGGGGGGTGACAAAGCCAAGTTATACCAAGGCATGTGCAGGGTAGGTGGCCTTGAGGCGCACTTAAGTAAAGTTGTTGAGCACTCACGTTATTATGACCAGCAGCTAGCAGAATCTGATGTGGTCATGTTTGTGTATTCACAATCACCCATTGAGGTCCATCTAGTGTTGGTGGGGAAAGAATTTGAGAATATTGAGCAGCTCCGGAAAGTATTGCAGGAGTTGGATTGCACGGGTGGATTAGAAGGAAGCATCAATGAAAACTTGAATTCATGTGGATAACCGAGTATACAGTGGCCTTTCCCAGGTGCTGCAAGGCCGAATCGACGGTCGGGGCTGGAAACTGATCTAAATAAAACTTACGGTTGACTTCCGTCATATCGGTCACCAAACGGTAACCTCCACTACTGCCCTTCTTAACTAAGAATGCTGGACACGCATAGTCCGACGTCAACCGAGAAATGACCCCTTCCTTCAACAGCTTATCCCCACCCGATGCATAATATCCAACTTGTGAGGATTATACACATAATACAGAAGACACATCGGCACTTCATCAGTCACTGCTAACTGATAGGGCAAGACATTACACTTTCCAATTTTGGGGGTTATCATATCGCAATACTCATCCAGTAAAACCTGGACCCGCCATTAAAGCGAAGTATCAACAACAGCCACTCGCCCACAAGGTGCCGGCATGTGACTGAAACTGGAAATTAATGGGCAGGGGAAGATAGGAGCAAATTTAAACATGAAACGCCAAGCATGCGCGACAATCACCGCGCGCATATGACTCAAGAAATCTAAGCACAAAATAACATCGGCAATTAAGTTGTCGAACACTCAAAAACATACACGTCCACGAAAATTGATCAATTTTCACGTGTAACTGAATAGAACGAGTGCACCATATAACCGCCCCATTAGTAACATACGCTACCAAAGACAAACCTCAAAATTGCGAACACAAACGGGGATTCTGGTTCAGCAAAATAGAAAGAAATTCGTCCATAGAAAGGAATGACAGGCACCGGAGTCTACCTACGCAGCGTGCAATTCGCAGTAGCACTCTAACTGTACAAAACAATTGGTGCGTGTTGAAAATAAATCATGTGACCGATCCTTAGTCACACACTCATGAAGGACGCCCTTCAGTATTCTGTGCACGCAAAATACATAAAGCCTGGCTTATTCCATTTGAAACCAACTCTCTGATCGACGGTAGCCCTAGACCCTGTACACCAACGCGAATCATGCCCATAGCCTGCACAATTCCCACATTGTATCTCCGCACCTCGCCGTGCTCCACAACTGGCGCTTAAGCCAGCCACCTGCGATTGCACCCGACTAATACTCGCCTTAGACGGGTGGGAACTCAAGAACCCGGGCACATTTGAGAACAAAGACACAGGAGGTACCACCATTCAATGAAATTCGCGCTCCACTTCCAACTCACGCTGAATGTCCAAAGCTAGTTTAAGCAAATACACTTACATTTCTGGAACGGGCCGCACAATTCTTTGCCAGTGAGCATCAGGGGCCAAATGATCGATAAATTGAACCGACCACTTTCTTTTCAGATTGCGACAAATTCATGCCATGGGCATAACCCAAAACATCATGTACAAAACCAGGTACAGTCTCACCAGAGCACTGAAATCGGTCGACACACATCCACTTCAAATTTGACCACACACTTGGCGAACCGGCATAAGCCAAAAAACTCTCCTTAAAGTTTTCATAAGTGCCTTCACTACAAGACACATCCGCCAAAATCGAAGCAAATTGCCCCTCAACACAGCAGATAAACAAGTCAAAAACAAAGAATTGTCCATTGAATGAAAACTGGTTCTAATCTGGTAAAAAAAGTAACAAGTTCTTCAGGTTGAACTACCCTTAAGACCATCACGTCATTCAAACACCCAATAAACACATTCTGTAACGCAGTGACAAGGCCTTCCAATGCAGTTCATGAATGTAAACGCTCAACGGAACTCAATGAATTCATGTAAGCTACGGCCCTTAAGCGTAAGGCAGTGACATCGTCACTTTCAACGAACTCCACCCCAGAATCACGCAAATACACAATTAATGGTACTGTCACGACACCAGGGGTGCCGGACAATAAGAGGTTAGGTTCACTGCCACCAGTCTACCTAGAGCTTATGAAAGCAGGGGGATAGACACCCCTTAAGGCCTAGATGGTGGGAAGGCCTCGCCTGAAAGATGTTGTCAGGCTTGCGGTTTATTACTTCGGAAGCGAGAAGGGATCGGACGAGTACCAACCCGGACTTACAGCATGGGCAATTCAGACACAGTAAATACATAACGTTTGCATACATATAGAGGTATTAAAGATAAATACCTAAAATAAACCGTAAACACGAAGAACCTGTGCTCAAGGTTGTAATTCTACACTACCCCAAGAGAAGTACATACTACAATACTAGTGAATTACAAGGTTTTAAACTTGTACTCGCAGTACGCGCAATAGTAGACCTTGCGAAAACCTTTAACTGGTTTAATACAATGATTACATCTACAGGTCTCCATTTCCCGGAACAAGATGGTCTTCACATATGTATCAGAGACGAACTCCGCCTGTTTACATATAGGACAAGAAACTTTGAGTTTAAGCATGGCAAGCCATTAAAATTCAAAGAAAGAAGAATTCAAACTAATCTTTTATTTCTACGTTTATCAAAATTAACAATTCTTTAACATACAATGAAATGGAACTTCTTTCTGACAACCAAGCTACAATGTTAGTTACAAATATAATAAGAACACTTACATCGTGACATCGTTCCCTCTCGAGCAGCAAGCGTCGATCAGCAACCACGTAGAGTAATCGTAAGCGCAAGAGAGCGAGTCAGCTCGCTGAAGGGGTATATATTCATCAACTGCCCGTGACCTCTGGCCTACCAATTTACGTCAACAGCACAGGGTTCGATGTTACACCACAGAAAAGCAATTGCTGGACAGTGGCGTGACTATGTTGCTAACCGCTTTGAACTACTTAAATTGAATCACCAGAGAGAGATCGTCATCCTATGAGCCAAAGTTCAGAAATAATGGCATTCGTGCGCCGCAAATGTTTACTTGTTTGCTAGCTGCTGGTTTACGTAACCTCTTTCTTATAGTACAGCCTTTGGCTGATGAAACATTCTAAACAGCTTGCGTGACATGTAGAACTGAACATTAACATAATCCATACAATATAAAATTTGTTTTAAACAAAAGACAATATGAAATTAATAAAGTATTAGTGCAATGGACTCAGAACAATTATACACAATAAAACAAAATAAATTGAAGTCTTAAATTCTGACTCCTCACAGTACCCCATCTGACAATAAAAGTGATTACCATTCGCATGCGCCATTTTATAGCAAATTACACTACCCAAAAAAAAAACACAATCGACAAAAAGAACTACCAAAACGATGGACCCTACAGCAGAAACACGATTACTCCGCCTCGGGAATTCAGCCCAATTAGCAGAATTGCGGAGCTTTTGTACTGTGGTAGTACACAATAATAAGTTGGGTTAATCCCGTGTAGACCTCTCCTAGAATTACAACAAAAGAACTCAAGTGCTCAAGGTTGTAATTCTACACTACCCCAAGAGAAGTACATACTACAATACTAGTGAATTACAAGGTTTTAAACTTGTACTCGCAGTACGCGCAATAGTAGACCTTGCGAAAACCTTTAACTGGTTTAATACAATGATTACATCTACAGGTCTCCATTTCCCGGAACAAGATGGTCTTCACATATGTATCAGAGACGAACTCCGCCTGTTTACATATAGGACAAGAAACTTTGAGTTTAAGCATGGCAAGCCATTAAAATTCAAAGAAAGAAGAATTCAAACTAATCTTTTATTTCTACGTTTATCAAAATTAACAATTCTTTAACATACAATGAAATGGAACTTCTTTCTGACAACCAAGCTACAATGTTAATTACAAATATAATAAGAACACTTACATCGTGACATCGTTCCCTCTCGAGCAGCAAGCGTCGATCAGCAACCACGTAGAGTAATCGTAAGCGCAAGAGAGCGAGTCAGCTCGCTGAAGGGGTATATATTCATCAACTGCCCGTGACCTCTGGCCTACCAATTTACGTCAACGGCACAGGGTTCGATGTTACACCACAGAAAAGCAATTGCTGGACAGTGGCGTGACTATGTTGCTAACCGCTTTGAACTACTTAAATTGAATCACCAGAGAGAGATCGTCATCCGATGAGCCAAAGTTCAGAAATAATGGCATTCGTGCGCCGCAAATGTTTACTTGTTTGCTAGCTGCTGGTTTACGTAACCTCTTTCTTATAGTACAGCCTTTGGCTGATGAAACATTCTAAACAGCTTGCGTGACATGTAGAACTGAACATTAACATAATCCATACAATATAAAATTTGTTTTAAACAAAAGACAATATGAAATTAATAAAGTATTAGTGCAATGGACTCAGAACAATTATACACAATAAAACAAAATAAATTGAAGTCTTAAATTCTGACTCCTCACAGTACCCCATCTGACAATAAAAGTGATTACCATTCGCATGCGCCATTTTATAGCAAATTACACTACAGAAAAAAAAACACAATCGACAAAAAGAACTACCAAAACGATGGACCCTACAGCAGAAACACGATTACTCCGCCTCGGGAATTCAGCCCAATTAGCAGAATTGCGGAGCTTTTGTACTGTGGTAGTACACAATAATAAGTTGGGTTAATCCCGTGTAGACCTCTCCTAGAATTACAACAAAAGAAATAGAGGTTGACTTCAAGCATATAATTTAGGAATTTCATTCCAACAGTCGTACAAAAAATTAAATTAACTGATTATTAAAAAAAAAATTGTTTAAGTTTGCCCATAAGGCTATTACAATACGCTAGTAACAAATATCACATTTGAACGGGGCATACCATGTCGTTCGTCTCGATCCCTTCGACTCCCCGGCGGCGCCCTTTACCAAAATGGTAAGATAAAAACCAGAAGTAAACACATGAATCACAGCTTAGAAGGAGCAAACAACTTAAAAGGAAATTAACATTAACGAAACTCAAAAGCCAACTTACCAGAGACACGACAACCGTCAGAGCGTCAAATGTGTCGAGAGACAATGCGCGTCGGAGGAACAACTAGCTCACAGAGCAAATAAAGTAGAGAGGCGACACTCCCATGCATTGAGTCTGAGTCACTAAATTGAGCAGAAAAAGGTAATCTGGTCGCATATGTAGTACCAACCAAATAAATATAAATCATGAAATAATTGTAGCTAAAAACTGAGGTTGGCTACATTGTATATATGATTTGGTTAGTATTTTTTTTTTTTTGCTTTGGAGAGGGGGAAAGGACGATTGGGTTTTCAGTTAAAGCTTTCTTGTAGGTTAAGATTTTTTTTTATTTAAAGCTTTGGGGCATTTATTTATTTATTTATTTATTGAATATTAGAAACATTCCGGTTTATCGCCTGAGTTTATTATTTTTTAAATTAAGTGTGGGAAAGTGAAACTTTAAAACTTCATAAATTATTCTCATACATTTTCGTACTGTACAAAACTTTCCTCATCCCATGGCATGACACTGAATTGCTTCATAATATATGACGGATCACAATACAAAGTTTAA
Organism: Medauroidea extradentata; assembly: GCA_003012365.1. NCBI lineage: Eukaryota > Metazoa > Arthropoda > Insecta > Phasmatodea > Phasmatidae > Medauroidea > Medauroidea extradentata. Next base: position 5,114 of record PNEQ01013833.1, on the reverse strand, counting down.
CATGAAAAAAAAAAATCGAACTTAAACCCAACGAACATATTTTCGTGCGACGATAACAAGAAACGTGACATTACAAAAACAGTAAAAGTACATCGCAAAAATTAAATACACATCACATTTGAGGGTAATTACATACAACATAAATGCTGAAAATAAAATAAACTACGAAAATGTCCTGAAAGGCAACAGTTACAAAAAGCACACTTTGTAACAACATAACCTACAATTCTCGTCGTGCGTTTTCCGCCCTTTAAACGTTACCAAATTAAAGTGACTGCATTTTTCATTCAACCACTCAACAACAAATTAACACAATTCACAATTAAAATAACAATAAAATTAAGCAAGCAACACAAAATCTACAGTAGGTCTACAAAACGTCGTAACACGACCTCGAAATCCGGTCATATTCGAAAATACATTTTACGTCATATAAAAAAAAATTAGTAGTGCATTACAGAAATAACGTAGGACGTTTTGTACAGCACACAAACACAAGTTACGAGTTCTCAGTGTCACTCTTTTCTCACACACCAGGCATAATAATGGTGGCGTAAAACAACATGGTTGACAGGAAAAGGAAGAACAAGCTAACAACTGTGCAACAAAATGATATCGAGGACAGCTACTTAATAGTTAATGAGTAATTTTCTTTTAATGCCTCATAAAACTACTTTTCAAACACGTAAACATGTTAAGTTTCAATATAAAAATATCACACAGTTCATTAGTTTAAAGTTTCAAAGTACCTGTAATGCTGAATTTGGTTTCAGTGTTGGCAACGCATGTTCGACCAAAATAATTAGTAACCCAAAGCGCCCTATCTAGTGTCAACCCTCTGAACTAGCTGATACTGACACACACCCAGGAGCGAGCCAGCCGGGCTTACCCAAAAAGTATACCTTACCAACAGGAGAAGGGGAAGGAGGGAGGAAAGTGGCAGAGTCATTGGGCACGAGCATCACCGAAGCTGTCCGAGGATAGCCGCCGAAGCACGTGGCGGTGGAAGAGTTCAAACTCACGCCGGAGTCAAAGTTCTAACAGAGTACTCACACAGCGTAGCACTGGCACCAAGTTTATAGACTCATGGAATGGTCCACTATTAGTAGATACTAGATTCCAGAAGTCTTTCCAATTCATATATGGGAAAAAACCCCACAACAATAGAAGGCAAACTTAACCGTCTCTCGGTCGAGGACAATAGTGCCTACTTAACACCGGTGATGATTACAATGCAGCACTGTGATACAGTAAGTTTTTAACATGAGAATGAATATTATAAAGTGGTAATAAATTAAGTAGGTGCTGTATCCAATGGGTAACCGCCAGCGCTGACGGTCTCCTGTGACGTCAGGTCTTCCTTCTTCCCACATCCCCAATTTGTCTCCCCAACCCTACCCCCCCTCTGCTTGTTGTCCACCTCCTCTCCTACCTTCCTAACGGTGATGGCCGCACTGCCAGGCTAGGGAACCGACAGGCACTTGGCTGACTGACGGCAACAAGGCAACTTGGGCTCTCCGTACATTCTCTTCAAGCAGCATGGCACTATGACATCGCAAGTATAGCACCACTATGGGATAGTGGTAACCTAGTATAATATTTTTCTTATTTTAAAAATTTTATATTCCGACCAATTATGCTACAGTTTTGGTTTAAACGTGTGTGTTGTTTTGTCGTTTGTGTATTGCGACCATACATTGTGGAATCGCTGGGGTGCAGTATATTGTTGTTAAATGCCTTACTTTATTTAGTTTTGTGTGTGTTTAGTGCCATTCAGGATAGTTTCATGAACAAGTTTTCTTTGTTTGTTTAACCGCACGTATTTTTTCCTTCTCACCTAGGCCGCTGTCGTTTGTGGAGTCATGCTGGCTTACTTCACCCTGTCTATTCCCTTTAATATTTTCACTGTGCACTGATTATCGTGTTTCACGTAGAGTAAATACTATGAATGATGTGTATTAGCGACAGTCTTGTGTACTCTGTTATTCAGGTGAAGTACCTGAACATTTTGACTGGTTTTTAAATGTCACATTTGACAACACAAATAATTGCTTTCATGATTAAATGTAACCTAATCCTTGGACATTTCAGGCTCATAATTGTGCATAAGAATTTGTGATCCCTTACTTATTTGGACGAACATTTTCATGTATTTTTATATTGAGAGCCATGCCTACATTATTTCAAGTTTCACTTCGAAACTTTTTAAGGACTAGGTTTACCCTCTTGTTCTAGATTTTGCTCGTTGAGCAACTGACTTTGTAGACAATATGTCTAAATGTGTTCTGAAAGTTTTTCACAAGGTTATCAATATTCTGTGGACATAACTTTACAATTTGCCACATAATTTTGTAGTGTATTTATGTATTTGCCTGTAATTTTCCGTGATATTCTTTATTCTCTTTCACTGATATTGAATGCTTGGGTTTTTTAAAGCCCATATTCATGTTTCTACCTTTTGAGCATTCTTTACAGTTACAGACTGTAAATGTATTTGAACCTTTAATGCTTTAGCATGAATAAATTTTGTCAAGAATTAACTTTTTCACTTCAACTCCTACTGTGCAACTCTCACTTATTTATGTATGGCATCACTGCCAAAATTCAGGTGATTAACTATTCTGGTGGACACACATAATTACCATTTATAGAAATTTAATTTCTCTGCTTTGTGATGTGTCACTGTCCTACGTTTCGTAATCTGGGGTGCTCCCTTGGGTACCGACGTTTCGCTGTACCTTGCAGCAGGCATCTTCAGGGCGTCTGTAGCAAGACTGAAAGCCAGGAGCTTCCAACAGCATAAGCTGGGTCCTATGAAAACATGACATTCACACCACACAGAAGCCTTTGAATAAGCTGGAAACCATCCTTCCATCCGTCAAGGACAAAACTCCTACAGAACAACTGGCAGCAGTCTACAAAGTACCATGTTCCTGCGGCCTAGTATATGTAGGACAGACTGGAAGAAGAATACTCACAATGATCAAAGAACACATTTACAACTATAAACAGGAAAACCAAAGATCAGCAATAGACAAACACTCATCAAAAACCAAGCATGGAGTAGATTTCAGCCAGTTCAAGTTGTGCTGTAATCTCTATACAGACACGTGTAAATACACGGCCGTTAATACCTGGGGGAACAATCCCACACCTGAGCACTCACCCTAACCTCCGCACGACTTGAACACATATTCAGCAGTCAAACGCACACAACATGAACACTGGGGAAGGGTTCAACTCGCTGCAGCAATTAAACTGACAGTCCCGATAAAATGCACAAAATATATTGTCAGAAATAATCCAATCCGGGTACATAAGTAAACATAACCAATACCAGGCTTAATCAGTACAAAATCCTAAGTCAATCGCTGTTATACCAGTAATACAAAAGTGACAAGAAAAAGCCTCACAGGCATCAAAAACACCAATACACTAACAGAAACTGCCAATGCCGCAATTAACAGGCACAAATTACGCAACTGGGCACGAGCCTACCGCTCGCCCCATACTTGCCTCCCGACCGCGACGACACATCCCCGAAGACAGTCTAGGCAAAGACTGGTAACGAAAGAAATGTAAATTAAGCAAACGCGAACAGAAAACAACACTTACCAGTCAACGAGGATGTGCAGCCGCGGGCGCGAGCAAGCACAGGTAACCCACACGAGAGCTCACTACTAACTGAACTCCTCTCCGGCCGCGAGGGACCGGCTCACGCCGGGAAGGAGGAAGAGAGAAGGGAGGCGGGGAGGGGAGGCACGACGTCCGCCGAAGACAGCCGAAGCTCTAGAGAGGAGGGGCGGGCTACGTCAGAGAACGACGTCACACGAGGCCAAGTCACAGCTAATCGTTCGACTACAGTCAGATACCAGAAGTCAAGGGGGGGGGAGGCCACACAATAAGGGCAGACATACATCAACTCGGGCTGAGCCCAGCTCAACTCCCCCACTCATTCGTCTCCATCGGCCTGCTTCCAATCGTAATCCACACTGTAAAGTTCATGCAGGTCCGGGTAATGTCAGGTAACAAAGCCGACGAAATCCAGCCTCAGAGATGAGCCACAGCCACCAAACCTCTCTTCAATCAGTAGAAGGGCCGAACCGTCGCGCAGAAGGTGGGAAAAACAGGAGAAATCCGCCGGAGAGGACAGAGAGAAAAGTCCCACCTCTAAGAAAAGAAGGACAAACGTGAGCAAACACTCCACCAAAGATCATAAACTATTTCAAGAAAACTGACAAGGTGTACGCATAACATAAACACGTATAGAACCCTTTGTATAATATCAAGCAAGCACTCAGAGGGTCGTACATAATCATCCCACCCAACTTATAAAAATAACCCTACAAACACAGCGGGATATTCCCTTAAAAATGTCATTAACATAGAGTGAATAATACTGGTTATAACAGGTACCGTATATGACAAACTTATAAATAACACATATGTCATAATAAAACCACACTAAAAGCTGTGATTGATCAAAGGCAATAGCCTATCACACATACAAACTTCATCTTAAATACCAAAAAAGTAAAAGTTAAATCTTAATATCCACAACTACTTAAATTATGTCCGGACATCATTTCACACCAAATCATCTTAACCGTCTCATCAGGACAAACTTTCCAATCAAAAATACAAATGGTCCAATCAGGAAGGGGGAGCGCTCCGTATAATTGCTGAGACCATCAATCCGGATTTAAATAAAGATAAAATCAGTGCACTGAGTGATTAAACCACAATACAACACCAGAAACACAAAGACAACACAGCGCGCACAACACCACACAAAAACACATATCACAAAACAAATACCAAACAGACAAACGCCACGCCACTAACTTCTACCTCCAACAAACCATCAAAACACAAACTTAACAACAAACGAAAATCACACAATCAAGAAGCCTAACACTAAATACATCCACCAATCCTACCATGCTACATCAAATCCCAATCGCAAATCTAAACTGGCCAGAAGTTCTACAGCAAACCACGAAGAGAAGCTACGACGAAGATCAGAGGCGGGCCCTGCCTCTACTCCTCATCGTACTTCGGACTGGCAGCATGGGCACGACACAACTTCTTCACTCAGCTTCTACAACACGGAC
>PNEQ01013832.1:17081-45786 GCA_003012365.1 Medauroidea extradentata | reverse complement strand
AAGTGCTCCAGGGAAGTAAAGTTGTTTGGGACAGACTATGAAGCAGTTACGAGGAACGTTGTCCACTCCTGTCCGTGACTGCAACCACCAAGTGCTCCAGGGAAGTAAAGTTGTTTGGGACAGACTATGAAGGGGCTGCGAGGAACTTTGTCCACTCCTGTCCGTGACTGCAACCACCAAGTGCTCCAGGGAAGTAAAGTTGTTTGGGACAGACTATGAAGGAGCTGCGAGGAACTTTGCCCACTCCTGTCCGCGACTGCACCCACCAAGTGCTCCAGGGTATTAAAGCTACGTGTGACAGACTATTAAGCAGTGGCTAGGAACTTAGTCTACTCTTGTCCGCGACTGTAGCCACCAAGTACTCCAGGGTAGTAAAGCTACGTGGGACGGACTATGAAGCAGTGTCGAGGAACTTTGTTCTCTCCTGTCTACGACTCAAGCCACCAAGCGCCCCAGGGTTGTAAGTAAAGCTGTGTGGGACAGACTATGAAGCAGTTGCGAGGAACTTTGTCCACTCCTGTCCGCGACTGCAGACAGCAAGGGCTCCAGGGTAGTAAAAATGGAGACGACATTCCTCTGACATCGTGTCGCATCAGCCTGCTGTCGGCTCGCGCCCAGCGGCTGTCCGCCGTTCGTGTCCGTTCGTGCGGAATGCGGACGCTGCGGCAAGTACGATCGCCCACCTGCGGCGGACACTTGCTTCTACTTTTTATTTTATATGGTTTATTGACGCCTCTTTTTTTTCGATAGGAAACCATAGAGCGACATCTGGTGCAAAGTAATCTCATCTTCCATCAAATAGCCGCCTGCACCAAAATACAAAATAGCGTTCATGGATTCGCAAAAGTAATTTTAAAATGAGAACTTACTGTCCTTGTTTAGCCGCTCACGTAAAAAACATTAAATTTACGAAACCTTTACAAGAGCGTCACCTAAACCTAATTCTAGCTAATGTTAAATCTTAAAATAACTTCTTAAATTGCGATAAATGTTTTGCACACAACGCACTTACGTAAACATGTAAATATTACAACTGGAAGCATTTCAATTATACAAGTCTGGATAAATTAGTACACATTTGACTGTTTTCTGAAATTGTATAGGAACGTTATTTAATTGTGTGAAACTATTTTACATTATCTACTATGTTATCACGTCTGTAATTCGGTGTGGCGACTTTTCAAATAATTATATACATTATAGGTTAACGAAATCGTTATAACATTTGCTTTATGGATCCTTATTTATAAACAGTTGAGTTCCTGCCAGTATAGTTCTTCATTTACACGGGATCAGTCAGGACAAATTGCATTATTTTTTGTGGTGATATCTTTTACAAATTAAAGTCGAAAATTTGTTTTTAATTTATACTTAATGGTAATATACTTGGGGTAATGAGTTTAAAAAACGATTATAAAACTTTTATTTGTTTTAATCCATGTACAGTATGAAAAACTTAAAATTCGTAAAGATTACTATGTCAGAAGTAATGTATTTAGAGGTGTATGTTTTCATTAAAGAAAAAGTGTAAATTCAATTTCCTTGTAGTATTACAGCTAGGGTATTTATCGCAAAAATCTGGTACCATTAACGGAAACCTGGTACGGAATGTCAGAATGATAGACACAAAAACCAACATTTTTTTGGTCTATATGTATGGTCTGATACACCAAAAACTTGTACTGTGCACGGAAAGTTATACTTCAATCAAACAACGCTTCATCCTATGAACAGAAACACCCGAAATTAGGTTTGGAATTTTTTCTTATTAGCAAGTGACATTTCGGATTAATAAACCATACATTTGGTATCTGTACCCCGAAGAAAGAAACGTCTTATTTTATCTGGACATTTATAGAATGCAATATAAATACAACTACCATGATGAATATCAATAACTCACAGCCGTTGAATTCTCTCCCGCGTTTGAAACCTTTAAATACGAAAAGTGTTAAGCAAGCAGATACGCGAATTAAGCGATGTTTCTGTCTCTACATGTGGACATTTAAACACTAACCAAATTCGGTAAAATATTTGCAAGGATATTATCAGCATCATTATAAACATATTTTATAGTCTCACATGGTATTCTTAAGAAGTCCTATATTATAACTTCAAAATTACGTTTTTATCGCGTTGAAAGGTATCGAGTATTTTCTGTAACAAGCGATATTACCTTAAAATAACTCTTTTTACTATATTAAGAATTATTTATTTATGAATTAAAAAATAACACTGAATATTTAGAGTAATTCATCCCAAAAACACACATGTCTAGCAAATTGCAAAACATGTACTAGACCGATAACGAATACCAAGTTATGCAAAACGGAATTTCACGTAAATAATATTTTTGTATCCTCATTCGTGAGTAAAGGCAAATAAATATGCAACTAATTTTTAAATATATGCTTTTGTTATTTTAGTAGTGTTAGATTGTACCACAGAAAAGTTTATTTTCTTTGTTCTGTAAATTCTTGAGCTAATCACTTACTCTCTCTCCCTCTCACCCTCTCTCTATACATACATACATACATACGTACATACATACGTACATACATACATACACACACAATAATTGACGAGGAAACAATTATTTACCAACATAACTAATTAGCCTACTTACTTCAAAATTGGTGCAAATTAACACTAAAAATTCAAATCGCTTTCGGATATCTACAAGTATCAAATTATAGAGTATTAAATTATCTTTAGCTGTCTTCTAGCATGGCTGACCCCTCAACGATAAAGAATAGGTAAATAAAATTGGATAGTAATGCGTATTATTATTATTAATATTAAATTAGCTTTCTATCGATCCTGTATTTCTTTACATGCATGTTTTAAAAATTATGCGTTCAATATTTAAATCTTCGAAATTATGGTGATAATGTAACTAAACACAAGATGAGCCAACAACTACGTTGCCTTACTTAGTACTAAATTAGTAAAAATATACCGAGTCTGAAGAAACAGCGAAACATGGTTCTCATATATTTCATGTGATCAATAAAAAAAAATTTGAAGTACAAGAGTTTCTAAAAATTAAATACGGTACAAAAGAAATATATAAAATTGAAGTCGCTGTTTCAGGTACTACGTGTGTACCCGAGTTAGATCAAATTCTGATTAATGATTTATTTAGATATCTCACCTGATAAAAACGTTTTAAAACTATTCCACCATGTGACTATTAACAAAGTACGAAAAAATTAACACTCGCGTCCCTTTACAGAAAACTATGTGTACAGACAATAATTTAATTATAACAAAATTGTTCTTTACATACATCGTGTAATTAAAAAATGCACAAATTACCGTCATTCATAGAATACGAACAGGGCATATAAAACATTAAAATTAATTCACCTTGCTAAGAAATTCCTGTGTACCGAGTATGAAGTAATTCTGAAAAATGGTTTCTTATACACCTCGTGTTTTTAAAATATGTTTAGAAAAGCCTCAGTTTGGCAAACACAAATACGATACGAACAAAACAATTACAAACGTCTAGTCAACTAAATAATTAATATTTGTGTACCAATATTGATAAAATTTGGAGTATTTCCTAACGTAAGTCATAGTATCCCAAATATATAAAAGTATCCGTCGTTTTGAAAATATGAACAGAAGCTTAACGAAATACACACATGTAAAGTCAGCATATCTAGCAGTATGTGTGTAGCAAGACTACTAAACATCTGAAGCATATTTCTACAGATAGGCCTGTATCATACTCTGCTAAAAATATAAAATGGCGGCCGTTGAGAAAAAATGAAAACAAAATAAATAGAGTATTTTAAAGTAAAGTTAGCTTTTCTTGTAGTGCATGTGAACCAAATTCATTGAAATTCTGAATTTCAAATTATGCTAAGAATATAAAAATGGCAGTAATTATTAGGAAATACTACCACATTTTGAACGAAAAAAAAAGTGAAGTATTTTCATGTAAAAGTTTGATTTTACTCACATGTGTTCAAATATTTTGAAAATATAAAAACTGCTAACCGTTTTGAAAATGTAAACACAGGATAAACAAAATGCACAGAAGTAAACTCAGCGTGCCAAGCAGAATGTGCATACCAAAAATTAATATAAATTGTAAAAATAATTCCTCGCTTATGTTATAATATGATTAATATATTAAAATATCCGCTGTTTGAACATTTGAACAACGGATAAATAAAATACACAGAAGCCAAGACAACATACCAAACATTATATGTGTACCAACATTAATAAATATCAGAAAAAAATTATTCCGTCAGATGCAATACAGTGCTAAAAGTATAAAAATTGCCACTGCTATTAAATTATAAAGACAGAATAAACGAAACACACAAAAATGAAGTAAGTATACAAAGTCGTATATGTGTACCAAGTTTGATGAAATTCGGTAAAAAATTTCCTCAGATATGTTATATTATGCTAAATGGTCGCTACTAAGAACATACGAATACAATATGAACGAAATACACAAAAGTCAAGTCTGCTTAGTATGTAGTATTTGTGTACCTACTTCGACGAAATTCTGAGTAATATTTCCTTAGTAATGTCGTATTGTGTTTATATATATATATATATATATATATATATATATATATATATATATATATATATATATATATATATATACATACATACACTGCGTTAACGAAACACATACAAGTCAATCACCTTACTATTTTATTTATGTGTACCGAGTTTGATCAAATTCTAAAGTACGGATCCTGTGAAGTCTAGTTGAATCGAAGCATAATGAAATGGCCACCATTTCGAAAATATGAACAGTGCATATTCGAAATTCGCAAATATAATATATAATACATATTATGTCAGGCTACTAAGTACTATGTGTACTAAGTATTATAAAATTAGGTCCACGCATTTTAACGTTTTGTGGGGACACAGTCACACACATTCACATAGACAGGAAGGTGATCTCATAAGCCTAGTTTTTTCCTGCGGAAGTAGGTTAAAATGCCTGGAAGGAAAATTTTTCATAGAAGGGAATTTATTATATACGAGACAAGGTTAGCAAGTGTTGTAAACAATCATTCATTAAAATAGAATGTCGTATTAGATGCGAACGTACTATAAGAGCTTTTTCTTCAGTATGTATACATATTTTATGTGTTCGTTAACAATACTAAAATACAGTGAATGATTGTAAAGAGAATGTCTTTTAATAAATGCACGAATGGATGCCACCATTTCTTTGCTTGTATTTGTAGTGTAGCATATCAAGATGATTTATTTATTATAATTTTTCAGATACATTCTACATTAAGTTTTTTTGAAACTAAGGTAAACATCGAATGTTTATTAGTAGAGTCGAAGTTTTGATACTGGTTAATTCAATACAACTGTAAATAGGTAGTATTTCAGCGAAATGTTGTAACATGACCCCAATAAAACGTATTCTTCTGTTAGACAAATAATTTAACATTAGTGACCTAGATGCATTATTTGTGAAACATTTTTGTGTTAAAACCATTTGGTAACTAAATTTTGTGAGGAGACCGACTAGAGTGAAGCGTGTTTTTGAATTTTCTGTCCATTTTTCTCTTACTCACAGCCAGTCAACTCCCCTTTTTTCCGCCGCTTCGGGTGACTCCTCAGACGAGAACACGCCCAACTGTCACTTAAGGCCACTGGTTTCCATTTATGCTGGTTTCGCGAGTTTATTTTTTAATTCCTGAAAGGGATTAGATATCGCAAAACCGCTACATAGAAATGTTGGAAATTATTTGTATTTTGTAGCCTGAATTTTTCAATACATATATTGCTACAAGTATGGCTAATCATTAACTTAATTAAATTTTCTTAAATCAATAATTTGCCAAAATTATGAACACGTCTGTTTTAATAAAATTAGGTTACAGTGTACAAACAATTTCCAACATTTCCGTTAAACGGTCTTGTGATATCTAATCCCTTTCAGGATTTGTAAAATAAAGCTTACTAAAATAGCGTTAATAGAGACACGTGGCCATGTGTACGTCCGTCGGCCATTTGCTCCGGTATTATTTATGTTGGAGAACTCCTTAATGCAACTGCCAGTCACGCCCAACGATGAAGGTGAGTTGCTGATACCAAGGCGTATAACTGGCGAATTTGCTCTTCGTGTCTTGTACGCTACTGGTTCGACAGTTTGTCAGTCTCGTGTTCCGCACACAACTCAGAGTAGTGTTTAGTCATTGCTTAGCAGCGCATTCTGGAAACTGCAGGCTTTACCACTGCTGAGTAGTACTCTACGTGGAGACCTTAGGCAACCGGGGTAACTATTGTAACTATGTTAAAAACTCTGTTTATTTAAAGGCTGTGTCAACCAAGCTTGAAACTAGGGATTTTAAAAGAAACATCGGTGTTAAATAATTAATTATTTACTTCTTTATTTCAGTATCCACCATTTGATCCCATTAATAGCATGTTGCTAAAGGGATATAGGTTTTGTCATATAATTTATCTCAAACAAGATCAGTTAAATATTACGCATACGTAATATGCATACATAAACACAATTGTTGCAAAGCTTTGATATCTAAAAAATTTGTTTCACTTAACAGTTCTCAAAATATATCAACTAAATTAGCAATTGTATTGAATACCGTGTTTTTTAGTATATTGTTTATAAATATGATCATTCACATAAATTTGTGTATATATGTATATACACACAAAATTTGGCATTTTTGTATCCAAAGACTGTTACTAAAATTTGTGAATTTCATTATCTCTCTCTCTCTCTATATATATATATATATATATATATATATATATATATATATATATATATATATATATATATATATATATACATACTATGCACCTTCGAAGTTCATTCTTAAATTCTGCTTCTTTTACTAAAATGTAAACAATTGACTAGCCGATGAATGAATTAAAAATATATATCTCTTTTCAGGACGAAATCTGGTTAATACGTCAGCGGGGACATGTAATATGCGACTAGGCGAGGATGAAACTCCGGTGGTTCGTCGTTGTTATCCTCAGGATACGTATGACTACACAACACAAAACCCAGTACTGAACCTGGGGAGGTGACAGTACATTTTCCTCCCCTGCCCGGGAATCGAACACGACACCTCTGGTCCATCTGCGAGGAGCTCATACCAAGTGATCGAACTACTAGACGTAATCTACGCAAAATATCTTGAAAAATATTGTAATAGGAATAGTTAAAGTCATTTTATGATTAATATTTTTGTGATATACAAGGTTTTCAAACTATATTGCAGATAAAAAATTATTTAAATAAAAATATTTTTACGATTTTTCTCATACTGTGGCATTCAATCAAATAATTGTACTTAGGAAACACTATATTTAAAAGCGTTTTTCCATAGAGTACTTGTACCATGTAGATCGTCTCTGCTTTCTTGCTACCAAGTTATCTTTGTCAGTAAACTGCTTTTGCTGTTAAGCTTTTAATTTCTTGTATCTTTCCATGCAGCAAATAAATTTTCTTTGCCCATATTCAGTCGTGTGTTTTGGTCATATGTTGGGTTAAGTGCTTAAGTGGCGTTTTAGTGACTATCTACTGTTGTTATATGTTTACCTTTAGGTTAACCAGTGGTATTGGGAATAGTGCAACGATATTAATCTGGTGTTGAATTAATATGTATTCTACGTAAATGTAAACAATTTTTGTTTTCGTTAGTATTATCATATGTTGACATTCGATTCGTTGTTGAGATCATTTCGTTTCACTTCATTATTTACCATTTATCTTGCCTTGCATTGCCTCGTGTCTAGTTTAACATTATAAAATGATCTTAACGTCTGTAATATGCTAGAATATTTCCATTATTTTATGATTTGTCTCTAATACTAACATGCATAACATGCATTACCGGAATTTTTTCTCTTATTTTTTTTCAATATCAGTTATTCTGCATATAGCCTATGTCACAATTTACTTGTGTTAGGGTAAAGTAAGAACTCGAACCCCACGCTATATTTGTTCATTTTCAACAGTTTTGGGTAAATTCACATGAGTGATTTAAATAATTTTCGTTGTGATACTTGGGTGTATTAAGAAAAAAAAATATTTTCACTTCTTAAAATTACGTTGTTAATACCTTATACGGCCAAAGAATCCATATTATACTAACTTTCAGTTTATATTTAAAACAACTTAATTTACCAGGGACTACAAAACCCTCATAAAATATTTGTCAGTTTTCCTTACAACATTTAGGCATATGTAATTTGTATGCTTCCGAGGGCATATTATTGAGTGTATTAAACGTGTTTATGAAAGAATGTTACAAACTCTGGCAGGTTATTTCATAATAAATGTAATACGAAAATATATAAAATGAAACAATGCCCCGCAAAAATATTTTAAAACAATATTTTAATAAATATCGAAGACACCACATGCAGTTCATGTACAATTACGTGAGTCAAGCATTGTATTATTGCCATATAAGTTACAACTATGAAAACGTAGTCGCTGGTATCAACCCACCCCCCTGCTACTTAATTGAAAATATAGATAGCTGCAATCTGCTTGCGTGAAACTTACTAACGGAAGCCTTTTGACGATTCTATAAGATTATTTATTATAAATCCACATATTAAAATGGATAATTAAGGTTGTCTGGTCATGACACTCTAGGACTAACGGATTCAGACATATCCGCCTGAATTCAAAACAAAGTTAGCGCCCAGGTAGGTAGGCAAGTCGCAACCCACAAAGGTAAATATGCTGGGTTAGAGATGAAACTACGAGATACTAAGTGCTGTCTTTTAAGTGTACAAACGATAGTGTGCTGCTAACTTAATAAATGCTTTCCAGCGATGCCAGAAGTAATTAAGGGTATCTTTCAGTAAATTTCGTGCAGTGTCAGATTGTCCCAACACAGGGTTACACACACACACACACACACACACACACACACATATATATATATATATATATATATATATATATATATATATATATATATATATATATATATATAAAGAAAATATACTGAACCAAAGAATGTAGAATGTAATTAATATTGAACATAATTGAAAGTAAAATTTAAACTCAAGTTTGTAGGCCTATGAGCGTTTCTTCTTCAGTTAGCCACCTACCTTGAGCGGTTTTGCGCGTTCGAGACTCAGAAGCGACAGAAATACAAGGGCAATCTTGAAGTGCGCATCAAATGCCACTTCGCCATAACGAAGCAAGCGCTAAATTAGCGTGGAAGATTCCCTTCGACCCAGTTTAACTATGGGACTTCGAGGGGTGCCCATATGATTTTATTGGTGGAAAGTCTGTAGCAAAGTTCAGTGTGCACGTTTCTATCTGAGTTTCACGTACATTCGGTTAGTGTATTTTACAGTACGGCAGTCCGAAAAGGCTGTTTTAGCAATGTTGGAGGGCCCAGAAACAGTGTTTTAAATGGTCATGATGTCTTGACAATGACATTCTATCCTCGTAGGAAGTGGGATTAATTTTCGTGCACTATTCTCTATCCATTCTAAGCTTGCAGCTAAATGTCAAAGGGAATGTCAATAATATTTTTGCACAGCGTAAATTTCATTTGTAATATTGAAAAATACGAGATAACTATGCTACGGCACACAATGTGAGGAATCAGTGTATACTTCAATTGCTTTGATTTATTTCGTTAGCAATTTTTATTTCTGCCGCAACCTTAGAGTGCAGACAGAGTACAGTAAATACTGCCCATAGAATAGTTTCGTAAAAAGAAGCATTTTCTCGCACAGTATAAAAATTCATGTCATGTCCGTGGTAGGCGGCTGTCTTTAGTGAAGAGGTAAGTAAGAATGTAATCAGACTAAAACCCTGGTTGAAAACAGGATAATTACAAAGGAACTCAATGACATACCGTTTCATGGAAAGGAAGCTGTTGTAGCCTGTATCAAGGAATATCCCCAAACATTCGCTCGGAGAGATATCAATTATCCATGAAAAACAGAAATATGTTTGGCCGAAACGTGAAACGAACTCAAATCGTTCCTAATGCGAGAAGTGAGTATGCCCTTACGTAAATGTGCAGGTATTGATGTATAACTGTGCGTACATCTGTTCTTGTAAATTATATATACTCAATATTTTGTAGCTAATATTCAATAATGTGTAACCTTAACAAATTTTGTATTAACAATGGTAATATAATTGCTTACTGTTCATTATTTGGCCATGTACAAATTTATACATCATTTGCGTATCTAACTTTGAGATATTTATGTGTAAAATTAAGAAAATGTATAGGCTTACTATAGCAATCATCATATTTCATTATATATCATGTTTAAAGAACTGGTGTAAATATATTTTAAAATTAAGTTTCTATTATTGTACTCAAAATCGTATTGTATTTTACAAATAAGTTTTACTTAAATTAAGTTCGACAGTTCTTCAGAATTTTTTTTTCTTTTTAAGAAATTCGGAAAACAACTGCGTACGTAAGCGACACAATACGCAAATTGGATGTGGTAAATTGTTTCAAGACTGTTCACGGACCGCCCGCCTGCAGCCATTTTCTAAAAATTAGACCACTACGGCAGGCTCAGTCTCACAATTTACATCATAGAATCTACGCCATTTGGAGCTCAACAGGTGTGCTGTATTTCCATCTAAGACTTGTAAGTATATACTATTTAATGATAACCCCATATATTTACGCACTGAAAAAAAGAGTATAGTTGTAGGTACCATACTTCTGTTTAAATAGGGACAACAAAACAGTTTGGCTGTTGGTACTACTCTGAACAGTTCCTTCAACAATCTGTTTTATAGAAGTTACCATCTAGTTTATATAAGACTCTTTGTTTCTTCTACAGAACAGATTGTTGAAGGAACTGTCCAGAGAAGTACCAACAACCAAACTGTTTTGTTGGCCCTATTTTAACAAAAGTATGGTACCTGCTACTATACTTTTTTTTTTCAGTGCGGAATGATAGAAACTTTAAAGGATGAAGCGCGTCCAAAGAATACCCCTGAGCTTATGTGCAGTATACTTTGCAGCAACAACCAATGATGAAACACCACTTCCAACAATGTTCAAATAACAATTAATCATTTGTGTTAAATGGACATTTTAAACAATTCTTTAAGCAAGGAACTTACCGTACACGTTCATCATGAATTAGCATGGCTAGAAAATTTTGGGATGTTTGGAACACTTTATTTTTTACAATTCTGTGTCCCATTATTTGTGCGACTGTCAGGAATGGCAGTGTGAACGATAATACTTCCTGTTTCAATTGATTTTGTGGTAATTATTTTTTCAAAGATTACAAGACAGCAGATACAAAAAATCTGTCTGGAAGTTCTGTTTAAAATGTGCTTGGCCGTAATAGTTTATTTTATCAAGGCGTGAGACCATGCGGTTTAGACTAACAGGATGTATTAAATTAAAAATTAGAAAACCCTACGCACAATATATTAGATTTTGAATCGATCAGACCAGTATATGGTGTCACATCCCTTCAACAACTAGAAAAGATCTGATTATCTTCAATCGGTTCAACAAATTTTCTTTAATCATAGCTAAGAACACTGTCGTTCAAAACACATTTCAAACAAAAAAATTTATCAAAATCGGTTCATCCGTTTAGGACTGCTACGATGCCGCAGACAAACACTGAGATACACTCGTTAAAATTTGACATCCCTGTTTTTGCGTCAGGTGTTCAAAAGTCATTAACAATAATTTCGTTTGCATAAAATAAGCTAAAAGTAAAGGAATTTTATTGTAAAAAAGTCGCCAACATTGAGAAAAACCATTTGAAATAAAACTGACTTTTTTATATATTCTCTCTTTTAGGCTTAGTTAGTAACTATCACAAAAATATTAGAAAAATTGGAACAAAGACTTAATTAGGTGCACAAATAGCGTCGTATATTCCACAACAATGCATTTCGTTTCACTAGTGAGAGAGCGAGACCAAATATATTGTGACAACCTACAGCTCGCAAGTGTGCAATTGCTGGAAATTTCTGGCCCTTTGGCCACTGTGGTATCTTCGCAACGAAACTACATGTTTTAATCACACACACACACAAGTTACTGGTTCGGTTCTGGTCTTGTCGCATGTCTCTGTAATATGCGACATGACTTCTGTGCGGTATAATGTCTCGGACATACGACTCTCTAGGTGACCGCGAATAAATTATCGAATGAGATCATGTTGGCACGTAGTAGTGGCTATGCAGTAAAACTTATTTCAGTTATTTAGTGCTGAAACATTTGCCAACGTCTAGACGCACTTTGTAGCCGAGTTAATTGATCTCAGGCCATTGTGCTATCTCACTGTCGCTAGCCAATGTAACGTCTTTACTCTTAGAGAAGTTCAAAGAAAATGTATATGTGTAATCTGCTGCGTTATCATCGTGGTGTCGTCTAGTTTTGGACCTGTGACTTCATCGTTGTTTTTTTCTCTCATGTGCAATCTCAATTTTGTTGTAATAATTGTTTGTGCTTCCTTGACTTTAGCGAACTTATTTTTTATGTTTAATATTTGGTTTGTTTTTAATCTTGGACTATTCCATACGAATATTTTGTGATTTAATATGATTCCTAATGACAATTTTAACTAATTGTTAGTTTTACCAATGTATGTATTGACTAGTCCAACTCGTCTTGTTTATTTCATTGTTTTTTTGTGTCACTTTTCATGTTATTCGAAATAATTGTGATACAATGGTGTACGTCCGAAAGATTCAGTTTCATCCGCGTTGAAATACTAGCGTATTGTTGGAAATGCCCGTGCCGCAGCATCAGCAAGTCAGCAGTTTTACAAGTGTTCTTTAAACAAGTTTTGTGTAGCTACGTAATAGCAAGCGTTGTGGTATCTTGTAGCCTAGTTAGTGTACATTGTTTCACGCAGTTATTTTTCATTGAATTATAATAAAGTATGTTTGTACAAAGTGCGCCATCCACAGTCTTACAGCTAACTGCCAAACGCACACACATTCACTCACACACATTCACCCACACACTTACACACACGCACGTAGTCGCAAATAACTCATTTCACCTATACTCACGCCGGCATCTCGCTTCGAGAACTTGTACAACGTTTTTTTGATAACGTATAGTTGCTAGTGTATCACAAATGTGGTGTATTGTTCTTATGGAATGTTTATATTAAAACATAAAATTAATTATTGATAGCGGTGGTAAATTTTTTACCTCCGAAATCTGACAAATATTTTCTTTTTTAAATTATGAATGACACTATTTTACGAACTTATTGTCACAGCTTAGCTGTATAGTTTTCAAGCCAGGCAAGTCACTTAAAAATGTAGAAGTTGTTAAGAAATTGCATGAGACGAGAACGACATGAATATCAAGTGCCCATTGACATTTATCTATGGACACATGGAATACACTGCGTAGATAAATTTTTAATATAGGTACCTTTAAGTGTATGTGAATGTATAATCGTAGGTGTACATACACCAATGAAAGGAATTCACGTGTTTATATGTATGTATAAACACATACATTATAGACACAAATGTGTGTATATATATAGGCATACAAATATATACATATATATAACGTCATATACGAATGTAAGAACATAATGTACAGGCCTCATAAAACCAAAACTAAACAATACTATAATTTTCAATCAAAAGAAAATTAGTAAAAGTATTTACATAACCATTAATGTGTAACAAAGCAGTGTGAACAATGTTCTGTAAATGTTTTTGATTCGTCGCAGTAAATTTTGTTCTGTATTCTCCTTCCCTGGGAACGTACCCTTGGCAATTGGGCTTACGATGAACTGTTTTTCAAAAACATTAAAGATATGTGAATGATATTTTAGCAATGTTCGTAACACACTACATATTTTTTTATAATATTTTGAAAAACATTGATGTTCTCAAAATTTATACTTAGCGAACTTAGTAAGAATTCAGTATTTTTCGTCGCAAACAATTATCCTGTATTATTAATGACGCATAGATGTGAGTATGGTGAACCTTCCGTAATCTGTACCTTAAAATGGGAAGAATTTTATTCCATGACCGGTATGACATTGTCGATTTTATAAAGTTAAAACTCTAATTATTAATTAGCAAGTGGGTTCATAACGTTTATCAAGCGAGCTTCAGAAAACGTTTTTTTTTTCTATTTTAACAGAATCTAGGAAACCAAAGCACTCCATAGTTACAACTTCTATCTTCATTCGCTTGGTATGTAATTCAAAGACTTATAAAAGTACTCGGATCGTATGACTAAAAATACTAACATCCCAATCTATTAAGTAAATGCTACGCTAAGGACCCAAACTTCAACTTACTATCGTCTATAAAACAGTAGACAAAATATTGTTTCCTGATGTTTAGCATGCACTATGTAAGAAGCCATTCAGAAAAACACAAATATATAATAAAATGTTTTGTTGCAAATTCATGAATTTTCAGTAATTTTATGTTACGTTTTTAGGCAATTATGGAAAACTTTTTAAATACAATACACATATTTATATACATATAGTAACTAGTTATTTTGCAACTAATATAATTTTAAATATTATTTAGGTATAGGACAGTTCATGTAGCCCCAAATATATTAACTACTTTACAGAACGCACACGACAGGGTTAGTGAAGGGTACATGTCAGGGCTTGTACTAAAAAACCATTCCAGCGCTCGCTTGAGGTAATTTCTGAAATATATAAAATGTAAATTAACTTTCCAAAAATTCTCCACCTTGTCATGTAATCTATACGAGCGTTAACAAATATTTTACAATGTCATAAATTTTGTTTCTCACTACTTCCATTTTCTTGGTAAAGTTTGGTATTATTGCTAACCAGAGGGTTTAGTGGCGTAAGGCATTCTCCTGTTTCAGTGGAGCATTTTCATTTGCATCTACACTGCGTATAGGTGCTGTACGGTAGTTTCAATACTGTAGCAACGTAGGCCTAACTGTTGCAAAAAAATGGTGCATTATCTAATGTACTAAGTACTGTTAAATTATTTAAAGTTAAAAACAAATAGCGATTTATTAATTTTAAATTAGCAAGGTAGTAGGGGTACAATATTCTGCGCCATTTCTCAACATGTGTATTTATATTAGGTTCATCTTAAGGTACGACACCTATAGATAGAATGGCACTGTAAAAACATCATACAAAGTGCATTATGTATAAAACACACTTGGAAATCACATATCACTAGAAATTACATGCCTGAATTTTTAGTTTCTGAAGCATAAGTTCGGGCTACATTTCGTCAGTAAACGCATAACATATTTTTAAGTTGACAGATAAATTTAAAAAAAAATATTAAGAAATGAAACTCTATGAAATTTAATCAATAATTCTCACGGTACTCACATAAAAAAATGTAGTCGCTTAAAGTCATGCTATTTTATCGATTTTGCATCTAATGAAATATTCAGCCCGTGTTGTAGGCAGCCCGAATGCTAGTTGTGTTGTCGGGTTACATACGAAGCAGGCGTTCGCCGATCTCCAGCCATTACCTTTCTTTACATATTTTATTTATTATACGCTAGAAAAACCAATGTAGGAAAGGACTGTTGACGACAGATATATAAACGGGCTCGGAACATTTTGGAATTTCTCGGAAAGTATTCTAATAAAACAAGAGTGAACATATCGCGAGTCACTCTCAATTAATTGAGATAAGTCGTAACAAAGGTATACTAGAAATCGTACCGAGATTAAACTGGATTTAGTGTATAGAAAATATCTTATTTACAGTATGATTATTTTATATTTACTTATTTTTTCTTAAAATTATTATTAATGTGAGGTTTATTAGCTATTTATTATATATTATTGCAAACTGTTAAAACCGTCCATTAAAGTCTCTTTCCTTAGAAATACGGGCTTGTGAAACGAGATTTTATACTTATAGTGGTCATAAAATAACCGCAATATAGCTACACAGCATAAATAGTTAATTTGTGGCATTCATCGCAATAAATCTTTCGAATTAAATTAATATATTACTGCCTGAACGACACCGAAGTTCAAGTACGGCATAATATAAAACAAAACCTTTCAATTGTACAATACGTTCAGAACATTAGTTAAGTTAATTAAAACATAATTATTAAAGAATAATGTCTGACAAAATTACTATGCTGCAATACAACATTTGCTTCAGTTAATAGAGAGAAACATTAAATTTTTAAATGCTAACTCGTGTAAAATATTATTATAATAAAATAATAACGATAGTTTAATAAACTTAAGAAAATTAACTACATTATTCTTAAAAGATTAGCTCTTGTGATAACAAAACCGAAACAACAGTTCTAAAGAGTTATGACGACAGCCACAACAGCGTTCAAAGCGAAGAAAGAAAGTCACTTATTGTTATGAAAGATACATATTAACAGTAACAGAGAGTTTTCTTAATTTACATATACCGCAAAACAAGACGAGAAAAGCTCGATGGGGCAGACAGAAGAAAATGTATGTTACTGAGGATGGTTGTGACACTTCCTAGTCACTGATATAACGAGGTTTGGGGTCGTATTATAACTGGCTTTAAATATGTCCCGGTAGCGTAGAGGTTTCCAATGATCTACCCACCCTGTGTCTACCCGACACTAGTTACTGCTACTAAAGAGATGTTTATTTGTACATTATATATTTTATTTATTACTTACAACGTTAAACGGCGATACAAATGCAATGGCATGCCGTAACAAGTTTAATTGTATTTAACAATATGATTTCAAAGTTTAGGCCGCGAAAGTGCTTGTCGTTGGCACGGTACGTCACTGTCAATATAAAATAATCATTAAGAAAAATAATTGATTCCATTTAGTATTGCTTTTTTTTATAAATTGGAGGAACAAAATCATTCAAAAGAAAAACATTTAGTAGTTAATTATTTTGTCAAATTATTTTTCCTCTCTGAATGGTAAGAGCTTGCATATTAAAAAAAATTAAATCTTCCTTATTTGATCTTGTTTAGACAGAACCAGTAGTTCATGATAATATATTTTCGCGTATCAAACGTGCTACATGTTCAAAACTACTGTAAAAATTAAACAGGAATTAATATCCTCTGAAAATTAATTTACTAGGAAAACGAAAGGAAAGGAATGTAAAGACTGTTTAATATTTTTTTAATGTGTTGTATTTGAAAAGGCCTTACATGACAAAATTTGCGAAAACCCTTTTTAAATTAATATTAAGAGGCAATTTATTTATCATATTTAAGTAACTGCCTAAATTGCAGTGAATCTATCAAGAAAGGGTCTTATGATTCAAAATTATTTTAGCCCAACAGGTTCCGGTCGAAAACTTATTTCCTATAACATGAAACAATGGTATGTCCAAATAATTATACAGTGAAATCGGCAAACGGTCAAATATTAATTTAGCAGCACAAGCATTTGGCCTAACATGAGTCTGTTAAGAGTTTCTGTCTAACGAATTCGCTGTCAGTTAATATTGCTATAGAACCGTGATTTTGATTTCATCCAATTAGTTCGTCATTCAACCTTAGTTTATAAACGACTCTCATAGACAACTCTTTTCTTTTATTTTAATGTATGAAGTTCGTATTCCATTTTATAATTTGTTCGAGAAAAATTAACTTAAAGTGATAGGTTGAACTTTGAAGACGATAGCTTACTGCCAACATTAATAACAATGGAAATCAAAGAACATTCAAAAGATATTTTGTCAGTTTCAATATATGTATTTTTTTGTTGAAATAAAACCATTTTAATGGAATAATTAAGAGATAAGTTTTAAAACAGAAAATTTGCGCAGACATGTCTTAACACAAGACGTTTATACAAATTCAGTAAGTCGACTGTGTTAAAAGAAAAAACTGACCCTTTGATGCTAGGAAGGACTAAAAATATTTTTGTATAAAATTTGACTCATTTTACTTGACATCGTTGCATGATATTCACATAGCCACTAGAGATATTTGCATAAAAAATTAACCGCCGGTGCATTATCTAAATTTACCTGTGGACGCCGCCTGCCAAGCGCTTCAAATGCGTTGTAATGTGCGGGAAAATACTTTTTTTTTAAAGAAACTATTCCACAAATACCATTCTATGCACGAGAAGAAAACATACTTTGGACAAGGACGGAAAGCCTCTTTATGGCCTCGATCTCCTGTTTCGTTCATTTTACCGATACTTATTTTTTAGCCTAAACGAAGTAGATATCAATAATCTGTTTAGCAGTTATGTTTAAATGGTTTTCTTAATGTTGGCTATATATTTTTTTTTTCAAGAAAGTAAATGCTATGGTTTTAGATATAGGTCATTCGGGAAAAAGTGAGCACTAAAGATTTAACCATTGAAAAAAATCACTAGCCGTTACCGCATATATGTAAGTCACCATTAACAAGAATTACTGCTTGTACGGTTGGTAGCGAATCATCGCATTTAGTTTCGTGTATTTTCCTATTTGAATACAACGTTAGTGAAAGAACATCAGATGAAATCGACCTCTCTGTATTTAATATACTTTAAAATATATATTTATAATCTTATTGACTTTTCTACTTGCAGTATAATTATACACTTATTGACGCCAGTACAATGTGACTCCACCGCCGGCCTCAGATCATGTTGCATGTTATCTCTTGCTCCGCGCTTCAGACAGTTTGAAATTCCACCGACAGGTGGCATCAGAGTTAGGTTTTCGCCGTTTTCGCCGCTTCACCAAGTTGCATCATTTGCGTGTGTTTGTCTGTTGTGCTTATAAACACATTTAAAAGTATTGGAAATGACTATGAATGTCATTGCCAAATGATATGAAGCCATTGGAATTCTGTAAATTATGTGTTACGTTTACCAGCCTTGAATCAACATACATTTTGTTTCACACACTGAGAAATTACGTTATTTATTGTTCCTGATAAGTGTGTCGTCGTTTTTAGTGGCAGTAGAACTGAACGCAACTTGAATTCTTGAATTGCGAGTGTCATGTGTGTTTTTAGTGGCGGTTTTGAGTTACAAATTCAAATAAACTATGCCCGCAGCATTTACGATATTCATATCGGCAATAGTGCGTGTTGTATCAGTTAGTCGATGGATAGAAACCAGTATTATAAGACGTTAACTCGAAGGAATTCGTAACTAAGATTACTTTAGATTATATATTATATTCAGTCCCTGTGCATTTTATGAGTAGATATTGTAGACAAAATTTATCGGATCAGTATACTGTGCATGTAAACATTGCACGACCCTATGTGAATAAAAGCATGTTGCAATATTTATGTTTACATTCGGCGGAAAGATATAAACTGGCCGAAAATAGAAATTAATCGGGGGTTTTTTGAGTGCTCACTTTATTCCAAATCACCTATAATTATGTAATTAGCAAAATTATTGTTACTTGAATTTTTAGTCAAAACTATATAATTACACGTATTTAAAATTACCTAATACGGAAGAAACCATTTTAAACAAAATAGCTCTCGTTTAGGCTTAAAGAGTTAATAATCTCAGAACAGTGAAAGCAGGAGAACTCAACCTTAACCACTATGCTAATTTAAAACACTGTTACTAACGTCTACAACGTAGCTAAAACCGTCGCTTTAATTTATCGTACTTCAGAACGTACTAACCAGATGGGCTCTATGCGAAACTAAGATATAAAAGTGTACTAAACTTTGTTACAGACTTTTCACCAACAAAGTTATCTCTCAAAATCCTATAGTTACAATGGAACGGTGGGAATCTCGGACACTAGTTCAGTGCTTGGCACGATGTGGCGAAGTGGCATTTGATGCGCGCTTCAAGGTCGCCCTTATAGCTCCGTTACTTCTGAGCCTCTAACGAGCAAGTACTGCCCTTAAGGGGAGAGTTGGACCATTTGATTGTTTTTTCAGTTTTTGAGCCAAAACATTTATTCAAATTGTATTATCCACAATTTCTCTTCAATATAGCATAGTATATAGTCTTAGTAAACTGCTTGACATAAGTAATAATAGAATCTTTCATCAATTTGCCATGCAGAATCATTGCAAAAGAATTCTTGAATATTAATCTATAACTGTCTTGCAATGACTCTGCATGACCCATTAACGAAAGATTTTATTATTATTTATGTCAACCAGTTTACCAATATTATATCCTATGCTATATCGAAAAGAAAATTTGGATGGTAAAATTTGAATAAATGTTTTGGTACAAAAACTGAAAATACAATAAAATTGTTTGACGCTCCCCCTTGAAGCTATCCTAACCAGCATCAGCTATTAGTTATTATATTTTGTTGCTGCTTTAGGCGTTAACTGTTGAGATATATGTTGGTTTGTTGATGAAGCGACACTGTGAAATTGTAAGAAAGAATAGTTATACTAAACAAAACAATCATTTTTTTGTATGAAACATTAGAATCGTACAAATTTAAATCAGTGAAAATAAATTAACGTATTATTAGGATGCTAGAGATTTTATGATTAAGCCGGTGGAACACGTGTACGATTCTAATGTTTCATACAAAAAAATGATTGTTTTGATTAGTATAACTATTATTTCTTACAATTTCACAGTGTCGCTTCATCAACGCAGAGGTCCCAGTAGCTTTGTTGTAAGCAAAATTGTCTGTAAATGTAAAAGGTTGTATGATCACAGGAAAGGAGAGAAAATAAGACAATACTTTTTATTTATTTTTTTTTTTCAGAATACCTACGTTTCGTATAGTACATACTTCGTTCCACACCATTATAATTTTACATCCCACCAGACATGACAATCTATTTTAAACTGTTATTCTTTACTCACTCTTTGAGCAGGGTGTTTTTTTTTTCATAGCAAATAGAGCAGGTTTTAAGACTTTTTCTCAATATCCATATTGACATAACAGGTATATATAAAAATCACTTCGTTATTTAGGACGGACAAGGCTTCAATTGGCATGTAGAGTCTTGAATTCTATCCTTGATATCATTGGCCAACGGCCTTTATATAGAATAATTTCAGTATTTTACTGTTTTAAATATGTTAGGCCACAGTGATGTAAATAATTTAATGATTGACTAATAGTGTTCTTCACTGCAGGCTGTGACATTGTTTTCATATATAAAACATCAAGCGAGTTGACAAAAGGTTGCAGTCCTGTCTGAAGTCAGAAAATAATGCGTGATTTGCAGATTTCTACCAGTAAATACATTTTCGTGGGTCTGATATTTTATTTAATAACTGAAAATGATACTCTCAGTGCTTATTCTTGTACTGTACCATTACATGAAAGAAGAACAAACGAAGTAAAACAAAGCCATATTTGCGGTTAATAACCTATGATATAATATTCGGAGACAATTCGCACTAATATAGTGCAGTTTCGGCTAAACCCGTGGTTCCTGCACCGAGTGACAGTTCTGTAGGCACGACATTCTGGTTGGGGCGTCGACCCTAGAAAGGAAACTTTGGAATTACAAGAAAGAATCATCTACAGAACCACTCACAGAGGGATTAGTGTCTCTCTAGTGGATCGTGTCTATAGCGTTCAACGACCGAGCGACCGCGACAGGTCTGTTTGACATATCCTGTAGCGGTTGGCGATATCTTAGTAGGGAATTTCCTGTCTCTGAAGGCTTCCTACTTATGTATATTATATTCCAAAGAGTGTTAGGAAACAGCTATTACGTGTCTTCGTTGAAGGCGAGACTGGTGACTGTTGTACTCAGTTATTCTAAAAGAATCTAAGGAGATTTGTACTGCCTGCTGTGTTTTTGTTTCTTACTGCGGTTTGCAATTATTTAATTTTAAAATGACAAGTACATAGAACAAACTTATATTTTGTTCATTCTGTTATTCACTTATTAGATTTTAATCATATATTTTAGCTTACGGTATAAAAATAACTTTTGGCTAAGTTTTAAGGTCCAATTAGTTTTAAGTATAGTCTCGTGTATTTTGCGAAAATAATAGTAGATTGTATTAGTGCTCGCATATGACAATATTAAATAAATGGCCCTTCTGCGACTTTCAGAAGCTACAAACTTTCCATTATTCCGAATGGTCTATACCAAAACTTTCTCTTCCATAAAGCATGGGATATATTCTTGGTTTACTGCTTGATACAAACAATAGTGGAATCGTTCATTAATTTGTCATGCAGAATCATGGCCAAGGAACTGTATGTTAACATTCAATAATTATATCGTAATGATTCTGCACAGCAAATTAATGAACGATTCCATTATTATGTGTGTCAAGCAGAAAACCAAGAATATATCCCATGCTTTGTCGAAGAGCAAATTTTGGTAATACAGTTTGAATAAATGATATCGCCTAAAAACTGAGTATACAATATTATTGTCGAACACTCGCCCTTAAATTAAAATAACGTATGCCAGTAGATGGAATGGGGTGTACACAAAACCTGGCGTACGTAACTAGAACACGAGGAACGGTGGTTGCCGGCTGTGTTAGTTGGAAGAAAGAACAGGAACTCCTCGTACCAGACCCAGAGTTAACCTACTTCCCGTCGCGGCTACCCGATAAGAGAGTTTATAGCATGCGCCGCTCCGTGCTAGAAGTGCAGAGATTCCTATAGTTCTCGTTGAAGGACAGCTGCAGGGAGGGCGGTGGAAGCGAAGAGTCACTCCAGAGGACAGCATAGACCTAAGCCCTACATAGACCAGAGTCGTCATAGTACCCGCGTCGTCAGTCCGCGTAGCGGTGCGCATAAGCTTCGGCCGTAACTAGATTGATCGAAAATTGCACAAAGCGCTTGAGCGATGCCTGCTCTTAGGAGGAATGTAACTAAAATAGCGTGACACGAGTGTATGCCCGCTGAAAGTTTACCACTATTAATTAAATAATATATTCTAGTAGCTGAAAATGGCTGCATTTGAGGTCCTTTTTAGTATTGAAATTTTTGGTGTAAAATAATTGGAAAGCTATACGCATGAACAATACAATTATATGTTTTATAATACGTCATAAAATGATAGTCACCACTGAAAATCTCTTAAGGGTTTCCCTAGATAGGCTGCGTTTGTGTGTGTGAGGCAGGAGCGGTAAGAGTGCCACTAACCGACGTAATAATGCATTGTGGCCTCTCCGCGCAAGACCTTCAGATCGCGTGCATTGCTTTGTTATCTTTTTTTCCTATGGGTATATATGGTGAAATTTTGCGAATTCAATGACCTGCTTGTTAGAATCAAATATCCTATGCATACTCAAGTGCCGGCCATTTGTCCACTAGCTGCTACTCAGTGGAACAACAGACAATGAAAGAATAGACAGGGCTTGAGTATGCATATGATATTTGAGTCTAACATGCAGGTGATTGACTTCGCGAAATTCCACCACCTATATCTATGGGACATTAAGCGGTGACCATAATAAGTTATTTATGGGCAGCGTAGTTCAAAGTTTAACGCTTGTTTCTAGTTTTGTTTTTCGAATCCGACAGTTAATTTTCCAGATACGACAGTCTGGAAATGGCATTTTTGACCGTTTTGAGGGACCACAAAATCATTTTTCTAATAAACGTTCAGAATTTTTAAATCTGTAGCGACATAGTTTGAAGTGTGTGTTCTTTTCATAGCTATACAGATATGATGTGCGTTAAACAGTTTCGTCGAAAAGAGAATAGTCGTGACTCGCTGCAACGCATTCGAAAGGCAGGTAGGGAGGTCAGCGAATATTCTGCTCGCCAGTTGAGGCTAGAAATAGACGCCATGCACGTTCTGTGTCGTCCTTACCGCTTCCGCACTTCTAGGCCTGGAATGCGCAAAACACGTCAACGCAGGCGGCCAGTTTATCGACGGCATCGCGACCAACCAGCGCCAACAACGGGACATCACAAAGAAGGCACGAAGAGTCAAGTATACTCGTCCGGAGGTTATCGCTACTCTTAGAAACTGCTTTCCCTCGGGGCAGTCGTAGCCCACAGTGTTGATCTCACCACAGCACTTGCGCTGCTGTAATATGGTCGGTCGAGGGCGTCATGCCAGAAGGGCGTATCAACCACATGTAGCATATAGCTTATACGCCCTTCTGGCATGACGTCCTCGAAAGGCACTCGGGGAAACTTAAGAGCCCTGTACAGCTGGCGTATGGACTTTGTCGCAGCGCGTTAGGACGCAGGTTTTTTCAAAAGAAATCTTGTTAAACGTGTGTTCTATATCTTTGTCTACGAAAAGAAAACACATTTAAAACTATATTTGATAGCCTATCGTAATTATATACACGGTTTTGGCGCACCTTAAAAAGGTTAGAAACAGCTTTTTCAATCTGCTGCCAGATAAAGAATTCCAACCGAAAGAGTAATAAAAATTCGAGAAACATGCGCTATACTTCACGCGCACTTTTCGTAAATAAAACGTATGGTCACCGCTTAGTGTCTCATAGGAAAAAGCGAACGGCCTAAACATTACACGTTGTTTTCGCAGCTCGCGCATAAAGGCGACACGGTTGTTGACGCACAAGCCAGACTAGCTCTTATCACCTGCCTGTTCCCGTACCACAGACACGGCATCTAGCGCCTGCTGTATAGGGCTCTTAACAATCGTCTTTTGTTTTTGAACAACGAGTTCGACTGGGCTATAAAACTGAAAGTTGTACAGTTACTAGGATGTTAATTAAGAACCGTTATCATCATTTCACTACATATTTAAAACCAACTAAAAATCCGTTTAAGCAAGAGCCAGGTTCTAACACCTTATCGATAGGAAAAGGGAAATAAATGTCTCTCGTTTAGTGATTCGAGTGTTATAATGCATTGTCATATGCATACTCAAGCCCCGTTTATTCAATGATTACTTGCTGTTCCAGTGAGTAGGAGCTAGCAGACAAATGGTCGAGGCTTAAATATATACACGACAGGGGATTCTAAAATGTACATACATAGTTGAACTCTGAAATATTCTTTTCCATGCTTGTCATACAATAGGTAAGGGCAGCAAGTTTCGCGAATTCAATGACCAGGCAGGCTAGAATCCATTGTACTATGCATACTCAAGCCCCGACTATTCGTTCGTTGTCTGCTGTTCCACTGAGTAGCAGCTAGTGGATTAACAGTCGGGGCTTGAATAGGCATATGAGTTGATTATAATTTATAACATGTCGATCATTGAAATCGCGATATTTTCCTGTGCCTACAAATAGGCCTATACCTCACGTATGATGCAATCGCATGACCAAAATCCCTCTTAGTTCATTTCACTTGGAACACTTATATTTCCTTAAAAAGTATCAAAACAATTTATTTTGTTTTAAGACAATTTAACTTAGGTGCCTCCCACCAGTGCGGTCCAAGTTTGATTCTCAGAGGGATCGGTCCCCGGACTTTCGCATGTGGGAATCGTGCCGTACGATGCCGCTGGTTGGCGGGTTTTCTCGGCAGTCTTCCGTTTCCCCCGTCCCTTCATTTCGACTCTGCTTCGTACTCACATAATGTTACCCCACACCAGCGCTTAAGACCTATATGTTAAGTACTGATCAATATCTCTTTCCTTCACCACGAAACTAAAAAATGTTTTCAGTCACGCAGTCTTTGTCGGGCATATTTTTGGATCTGGAACTGAGACGCGTATATTTATTTCTCTCCCAATGTTTCGGATCACATTTCAGTTGCCGTTTTCAAAGTACAGCAGTAAGTACTAAATATCTGGTGTACTGAAAGACCTTCCAGTGCTCTCTGATAAGCTGAGACTGTGGGCTATTTAGCTTAAGGAGTATGGAAAGGTACCATGTCGAACGGATTACTGGAATACTCAATAGCCAATAAAATCTGAACTTCTAATCAAAATTTGATGTGATTTTTTCGCCGAGTAGATATTTTATCAGCGGACGTTTATTTACATAGCACTAAGCGGTAGTACGCTTTACTTCCGAGTAAACAATTTAAAACGGTTTATAAACAAATAATGTGTTAAAACCACAAAATCTAAAAAAAAAAATGGAAAACTGTAAATTTTATAATGTGTTATATGGTAATATACAGGACTCTTATAACTACAAAATTTCAAAAAGTCTCCCATGTTCATTTGAAAATAATTTTAACGTCTATAAACCTCTCGCGCAGAGTTTTTCAGATATTTCAAATCAAAACGCGAGTATTTTTGAAATTCGATGGTTATAGAAGCTCAGACACTATCAATAAAAATATTATTAAAATTACAGTATTCCATTCTTTGTTGATTTTATGGTTTCAAGAACTTATTTTTCTAAAATCTGTTTTTAAGATTTACTCGAAAGTAAAGCATACTATTGCATAGTGATATATGAATAAACGTCCTCTGATAAAATATCTACTCGGTGAATATATCTCATCGAATTTTGATGAGAAGTTGAGAATTTATTTACGATTGAGTATTACTGTCGTCTGCACGATATCGTACCGTTCCATACCCCTTTAACATTTAAAATTTTTCTAAACTGCTCGGAACTCGTAACTGGACGTACTTATGCAAAAAGGACTGATATCCAATGTCAAAATCGACTTTGTGTGTAGGTATATAGACCTTGTATAAACAGTTCTTTGGCTCGTTTTATCATTTGAATATATTGCTTCAATACTTGTTATTTTTCTAGGACATACATTGCACCTTCTCTTTCCTCTTGTTATGACAACCACAAAATAAATTACTTTGTGGGTTTGATTCGTTTTTGCTAACTTCGTCCAATACACAATATAATTTGAAAGGTATTAACCAAGACAACGAACATGGGAAAAGTGTAGAAAACTTAATTTGCGCGCAAACTCACATGACAATTTAAGAGGAAAAGAATATAGCACACTTGACACGGCTAAGTAGACAAACAAAATAAGTTACGTGTATGAGTCATAACGAAGGACATAAAGATTCTTGTTACTATTCTGTGACAATCATTCACTATACTGTACATACCAGAGCAAAATCTGAAATCCAACTTTCCACGATTCTTTAGGAGTTGTCATTACGTGTGGTATCTCTTTACAGAAGATTAACCTTTCTACCGATGGCACATTCGGCGCAACAGGTCACGACATTGTCAGCCAAGGAGAGACGTCGAACGAATATACAGTCATTTGCATTCGAGTCTGTTACCAGAAAACAACACGAATTTTGGTTTTCTGTAAGGAATGTCTGGCTTTGGAAGCAATACAGGTTGTCCAGAGACCAATGCTTAGTAAGAACACCACGCCAATCCTAGGCTAGATTGTAGACAAACATGTTATTGGCAAATGTACGACGACATTCTACGTGCACAATGTGGCAGCACGGAGAAAGTCCCCTCTCGCGCTCCACGTCAGGTATTATTTTATGTACGTTACGTAAAGTAAATGTAGAATCACGTTTCCACTGCTTGAAATTTTAACCTGCACCTGTAATATGCAGGTCAGAATAGTAGTAGTAAGATGAGTAAGATATATGTTGAGTGCAAGAGGGGAGCACGTTCAGTGCCATGTTGCCACACTTTGCATATTAAATGTCATCGTACGAACTATTACCACTAACATTTGCATCTTAAATTTAGTCGTGGTGTTCGTATACGTGGTTGTTTCTGGATAACGTGTATAATAGTGATGTCTGAAGATATGCAACTAATAAGTCGTGGTAGGCTGTTCCTCTACCATCACGGAATACAATGTTACGTGTTTTTACGACTTTATAAGCAGGGGAAAATAAGAACAGCGTTGTGTAAGCAAAAGGTAATATTCAACACATGCGCATAGAGATACTTATTTCGGGAGAAGTTGGCTTTCTGATGTTCCAGTGTGAACAGTTATTTGAATGTTTTCATTTTACTAGGTCATTGAAACGTCCTATACGCCGATACTGAATATTTTAATCATCGTGCATAAATGATTTAACTGTGAATAATACGTATATTTAAATATGGCCCAAATGATATAATGATACCGAAACTACTTTGGTCCTGGAAATTTAAATGATCTCCCAAACTGAACACACGTTACAACTGAATAAACAACGACGCCTTACTTTTTGTTAGACAAACTTGTACATCGATGGTATGAGGCCGAAGTAGAGCCACTATTTGATGGCGAAAAGATTTTGCCATCGTTTGGTTTCAATGTGTTGTGAACACATGTGTAGCTCTGCTACATCGTCAGTGGTTAAATAATTTTACTCTCACTTGCCTTATGGAGTCTTATTCTGTTTGGTGCAGTCAAATGAAGCACGTGTCTGAACAAAGACACGCTGCCGATAACAATGAAGCAGAGCTAGCGATAAGCACGTAAGACGTTGAAACAAAGTGGGACAAAAATATTTTCGCAACAAAATCGTGGTCCTGTTTTCTATAAAGGCACGAAAATATAAGATAATCGAGTCATTACCGACTGAAAAACCGCAACGCCTGTATTGTGGGCACGGTTATCTAACAGCAGAGGAGTTCCTATAAATCGTTCCAGGCCCAAACAGTGGCGGATCCAGCAATGAATTTAGGGGGGGGGCATGCCTTAGAAATAATGTATAGTACACCCGAAGTCAAAGCAGGGGGTCCGGGGGCCCTCCCCCGGAAAATTTTGGATTTTAAGGTTCCAAATGGTGCTATTTTATGAGTTTTTGACTTTAGCCATAATTTAATTTACAATATTTACACTAAACACATTCTATAGTCCACACTCCACGCTCCGGTTAATTGAAGAAACTGCTCTATATTATATATATATATATATATATATATATATATATATATATATATATATATATATATATATATATATATATATATATATATATATATATATATATATATATATATATATATATATATAT
>PNEQ01013832.1:0-16981 GCA_003012365.1 Medauroidea extradentata | reverse complement strand
TTTAAAACATTTTTTAAATATTACTTAATTGCAAATGCAATATTTAATAACAACATCTTTTAATGATATCTGTAAAATGTTGCCTGATAAAACTTAAAAGAAAAAACATTTTTAACATGTTGTTTGTATAACATTATTTATACAATAAATAAATAATAACTTCAAAATGATTTCTGAAATACTTGAATGACAAAATATTTTTAATATTTTATCTTTACATTTAGATAATATTTTAAAAACATTATAAAATGTTGCAACAATGTTTCGTTTGCAATGGGATACCTATAACATTGCTGCAATATTTCTGCAAAGTAGTTAAATATGTAACAAATATTTCAGTAAATATTTTTAAAATATATTCTTGCTGCTTGGGTAAAAGTTACATTTTAAATATCAGGATTTAATATATTGTTACGGGGGTAACTAGGGCACGTGCTTAGCTTCCAAATGTAGAGAACTCACGAGAGGTCCACAACCATAAAATAGGTTAGTTATCAACAATAAAAATTAAAGTTAAAGAATTCGTTTTAAGAATTTAATACAAAAAAAAATAAAAGAAACGTTTACAAAATTTTTACTAGAATTGACAAGTAAGAAAATAAACAAAACAACGTAGGACTTATCATCATAACTACATTTCCATTTCTGCGACACAAATGCAGTTACTGTTATTAAACTTTATCACCTAACAATGTTTAACATCTAACAAATCTCTAGATTTGTTTTCCAGACGTCTGGACTGTTCACAACTACAGTGCAATTAATTCGATTATTTAGGTCTCTTATCGTCACTCCTAACGGCCTCAAGATAGGGGGTATTTCCTAATTAAAAAATAAATAAATAAAGTTAACTTACATGTTCCGATAGCCTGTCTTCATGCTCTGTTCCAGCGGGCACCTTCCCACTGCCTCTGACCGATGACAACCAACCCAGGGAGAGGGCAGATCCCCCTTATAAAGCTCATGCCCTGCTTAGCCCGCATTTCGCGCGAGGCGATGACACCAGTGCAGTGCCCCCGACTTGTGGAAACATAACCGCCCGGGTTTTCGGTTAAATCTCCACGACCAGTAGCAATCCACAAGGACCATGCCAAAACACGAAATATAAAACCAATAAAATTATGAAATTTTGAATGTACCGGAAATTTTGACAAAAAATTAAGGCCTCATAAAATTCAGACGTAACAATATGTTACAATGAACAGTTGAACCAAGAATATTTAATTCCATGCTTCAGATATCACCTACTTATGTTATCACATAACTTATGGACTGTAACTACAAAACCATCATGTTGTTATGCTATGGATGAACGCTTAATATATTACAACAAAAAAGGAATCCTTCGGTTCCCTGACTTTGCAAATCTGTCAATAACCGTATCTACGTCTACTGATATGTCTCGGTGTACATGTAGAAGTGCAAGTCCTGTCAGCCTGTCTTCCAACATTCGTGATCGCAGCAAAGTTTTTAATCGTCGAAGGGCAGAGAAACTCCTCTCTGAACTGGCATTGCTGATTGGAAGGGTTGCAAGTATGTGAAGTAACCGATGAATTATAGGATACACATCCTTGTCGCAGCTATTAAGTGCCTGAATAACATTCTGTGGTACTTTTTCTTCGGGAACGAACTTCACTTGTTTTTCTACAGGGAAAATTCTCATTTTAGAAGGACAGGTGCAATTCTTTCATATACTTCCATAAGGGGTAGAAAACGATGGATTAATGCATTAGTGTTCCTGTCATCAAGCTCATGTTCCTCGTTTGCCTTCTTGTGCCTTATAATCGTTCTTGGTGTGATGAAGGATAGATTAAAAACATCAAGAGTTTCAGATGGAAACTTGGCTATCGCGATCACGACTGCACTGCTTCTAAACAAGATCGCAGAACGACCTAGTGGCTCTTCTCAGCCGCTTGGTGGTTCTGCGGTATTGTTTTCTGGCCAAAAATAAGTTTACAGTACGCCTAGCTTCGACCAGAATTCGCCCGAATGACATTGGTTGCGCTGGCTTTTGATCTATGTTCCTGTCAGTGGCAGGAGCTATCGTGTCAGAGCTCAGGGGGGAGGGGCATGCCGCCATGCCCCCCCCCCCCCGCCCGTGGATCCGTGCCTGGGCCCAAATACAACCTTACACGATTGTCAATTGATAAGCTTCACGACATAAAAGAAAGGTATTCTGAAACTGGCGGTCACATGATAGATCACAGTTTAATAATGCACGTAGGTTTTTCTGACGACGAAAGTGTATGTACGGGATAGAGGTAAGAAATACATATTTTTCCCTTACTCATACATGGACGCAACTATATCAGCTATAAATACCCCGGTTCTTTAGGCATCGGTGAATATTTCTTGGAGTGATGAGCACTGCGAGTGTCGAGACAAGTAGGTGACCATCAAGGCCATGATACGTAATTTTTACTGCTTTTATGACAGTTATGTTTTAAATCCTAAACGAGAGTAGATATCGGATAACTATTGCACAGTTTTTTTGAAACTGTGTGTACCATGTTACCTAATTATTCAAGACGAAATACACAGTGGTTTCAAGATAATTATGAAATCAATAAAATTCTAATTAATGAATTATATAATTTTGTGTCTTGAAAATATTAATACCGCATATAGCAATAACTGTTCTTAACAAAACTCTGCGACAATTTCCCAACATATGTTCTCGTTTAGAAGTAAAAAACAATTATCGTGAAAGCAGAAGAAATTATGGACCTTGGCTTTAAAACAGGGACGAGTTGATACGACAGGGTTTGCTATAGAGAGATGACGCGGAGTGGTTTAAGAGTATGATTGTTAAATACGACTGCAGACATTACTGTGAATACTTGTACGTAATACAGATACTTGTACGGTAACACAGAAGAGTAACGCTGGTTAGTGGGAGGGATGTGTATAATTAGGTCCAGTATTGTGAGTAATATACATTTTATATGCTGTGCATACAGGATTTTTTACATTATAATATTAATTTAAGAAGCTTGCTACAAGAAACATTATTTGTAACGTCTAGTGTTGTAGAGATAATTGACTAACGGAACATAAGATTTAAATAGTTAATGATTTTGTAATTGTGTAAGAAATAATACTTTTAAGCCTGACATTACTTGGGAGTCCCTTTGTGAATAAATTAGAACACTTACTTTTGTTTTGAATACAGAACACTTATCCTTATCAAAAATCTGGTAACATCTCAGAACTTGCTGCTAAAGCACGTACAATTACTAACAGCATATTTCACATAATTATGTCCGGTATGTTTAAGTTATTTAGATAAGTTTTAGCAGTCAGTGAATTGTTTCACTTGCTATCTGCCCAGTAAATTTTCAGTACAATGTTTGCACTCAGAGCTGAAGTTTCAAATTATCGAGACACTGAAGTGCTTTATTTCTGAAGAGCCTTTGATGGGACGAGAGTCGGACGATATAGTTTAGGTAAACGAGACGGACAATGCCTCAGGAATTCTGTAGACGACTTCAAACGTGGTTTGAAACAACATCGTACATCGATCTCCGAGCTGACGCGACCTGCGACTGCCAACTTTCAACCACAAACTTGCACCGACCCTTTCATAGCTCAGAAAGTCCCCACGTAGTTACACCAATTACAGTAGAGACAAATACCGGATATCTCGATACTAATAAAAACGATAGGTGTACGAAAAACAACTTAGCAGTAACGGGGATGGACTGCTTAATAAATACATATTATTAATTTTCTGTTAACATAACAATTTCCTTGTTTATATGTTCGGTGAACTATTGTTTTTTTATTAGTCATTTATTTTCTGTCTGGGGAGTAAAAAACAACTGAAGCATAGCATGTAAGTTTTACTTCGCCTTATTACGCAGGCAGCGCAAACCTGATATTAATAAGATATAGTGTGCTGCTATCTGTTGGCTTGACGTGGAAACACAATCAGTGCTTTAGCAGAATATGCACAAGACTTCCCGGTACCTGCTACCTTTAAATCTATTGTCGTTAATAGCCACACTGTAAATACTGGCATCAACTAATATCAATATTAAAAATTCAACCCGTAAAAACTGCTGGATATCTGTCAATACACCAATTCTGATATTTCAACCAAATACTCCAAAAATTAAAGTAGCAAATGTTTCCTGATTAGATTAAGACTGTGTATAGCGGTGCTCTCTAAGAATAAAAATAACAGTGAGTTCCTCTTTGATACGCGCGTTAAAATAAATACTTGTGCCAGAATTATTAGTAATTACAAATCGGCATGACAGACTACAGCGTATATGGATACAAGGACGTGTGCTTTGCTCATTGGCAGGATGCTTACACACACACACATAAAAATCTGTATATTGCGTATCGTATAGGTGTAATTAATTCCAGGTAAAGAAGAACGCCGATCTAATTGGATCAGTATCTTCACCACAAACATTTTGGAACTTCAATGACTGTACTATTTCGGTGTGCTCTAATACCGCTTCCATTCGATACACTTACTCGCCCGGTTTTATCTAAGGAACTTCTCAACGTGTTTTTTATGAATACATTTACGAAAAGAACAAAAACTTCAAACGAAGTCGGAAAGGTAGTTTCAATACATCGCGTTAATTAGAAAGGCCATTTCAGAGTTCTTCAAAATGAAAATAAAAAAAAAAAAAAAGAGGGTTTACAATCTATTATACATAAACAATTATTTACGGAGTTCTTGCGGACCTACGAAAGAAACGTGTATTGGACTTTATTTAAAACTTTCCACCAATAAACGATGGGGTCGCCACTGCAAGTTTCAGTCAGGCGAGTGATGTACGATACCACTGCACGCCGTTTCTATTCAATGTCTTGCGATAGGGGAGATACCGCACCAGATGAGCCGGCCAACATCGCTCTTGGCTCCGCCCCTCACTTTCACAAACACGCAGCTACCAGGCGGGCGCCTTAGGCCATGATCTTTAATTTGTTTCAAACAAGAGCAAATAACTCGAATAATTTTTTCCCCTGATGCTTTAAAAATATTTTAAACTGTGTACAGTCATACGATACACAATTTTTCCAGATCAATTTTTAAAATAATATATCGTTTGCTAGCAAAAAAAATATTTTGCTTCATTTTGGCTTCTTTTTACAACAAAATATGCAATAATTCAGGGCCGAAAATCGAAAAATCCGTATGGTGTGTTGCAACAGAAAAATTCAGATACAAAAGATGATATAAAAGTGTTAAAATTGTAAAAATAAATTATATATATATATATTAACTTACGTTATAATTTTTTTTTTCGAAACATTTGCAAAACTAAAGAGCGAGGCCTTATTGCTTCCGCAATTCTAGGCATCGAAAGTGAAAAATAAACCCACATACTCAGGTAGAGGGCCGGAGTTCCGATCTTGCTGAAGACCTGCTGTCGCTGGAGGCATGTTGCCGCGCACAAGATGTCCCAGAGGAATGATCCAAGAGGGTGGAGAGGGGAAGAATTCCAGTTTCAGCCACCTTGCAATAAAAAGGAGTGATTCTATCAGCGGGCGGGCGAGTGACCGTGGTCGGGCTGCTTACAATAAAAGGAGGGAGGAGGGACGTCCCGCACCCAGGAGCTGATCCAAACAGGTCCAAGCTGAGCATGGAAGCCATTAAACGCCGGTGCGAAAGCGCCTCGTTTGCGAACAACTACCGCGGCTTCCAATTATTTTGATTTGCGGCTGCGACGGGCCCGACGCGGCAAATGGCCGGACCACAACGGCGAAATTGCCGTCTGAAATATTTAAGGCCCGTGTCACATTTTACGATTAAATTCTTCGTTTCCTTGTAATTTGTCCAGGACGCCGGCCCGGCATGCCGAGGCACTGTTGGACGAATATCTCGTACTTCCTGGACGAAATTCCGGGTTAAATTATTTTGTGCAGTAGCCACTGGTATACTGTAATAATATTGTTTAGTTATAAAACAATGATTAAGACGCTGTGAAACTATTTATTCACAACATAAAAGGTAACGTTCGTGGGTTTTGCGTTCATATGAGATTTGTGCATTTTTTTATGTGCACTTTACATCGGAAACACGTAACAATTACTTATTTTTACTGTTCCTTCACTGATTCTACGAAGACAATGAAAAAATCTACCACTAGTCGCCATTGTGTGGTAATAACGAGATCAATGTGGGATAGATACATACTAGTCTCTAGTGTGAACATATACCGTCCATAAGTATATGTCTTACTTCATCCATATGTTACATTAGTAATATAATTAATGACTTAGGCACACATGATGTTTGACCTTAAATCGGGCCATATTCGGTACAGGTGCTTACATGAAATATATATTTGTTTATTTTTTCGTCTTCTATGCGTTCCTATACCATTAATCCGATTTGCGGCGAGACTTTTAAAAGTTGTTGTGTCTGCACGCGCGAAGGAAAACATGGGAAAGATGATAGCCTAATACCGGTTATAGGGGCAGAACTGGGCACCCAAAGTATGCCGGGGCAGGCATTTGACTATAAAACCTATTTACTTTTGGAACGACTGCATTCTAAATATGAATCAGGGACAAAGTGAAAGAGATTTTTATCAGCGCTTAACGGCGAGAGTTTCAGCTCTCGTAAGTGGTGTTATGAGGTAAGTATGGAGCAGCGCAGGAATGAAGGGGCTGGAAAAATTGGAGATCCCCGAGAAAACCCACCGTCCACGAAAATATCCGGCAAGATTACCATACGAAAAAGTCAGTGTAGATTCTTCCGAGAATCGATACCTGGATCTCCTTGTCGGGAGCCGTGCATATTGGCTTCTGCGCCATTCACGCAGAGTGTGATTGCTGAAGGCCAAGTTCCATCATTTCTATATGTCGTTCGTGATAAAGTGAGCACTAAAAGTTCAACCTTGGAAAAATATCACTAACCGTTGATGCATATAATTCAACATTCACTATAGTTGCCTTATCGCTTAAATGGTTGCTTGTTTGGTTGGCAGCGAATTAACGCAATATATATCCGTGTATTTTTCTATTTAAATACAATACAGATACAAACTCAACCGAAATTGACGTAATTGTATTTTACATAATTAATAAACTTTTCTAATAAACTGTATTCATTCATACCGACTACATAATTTAAATAACGTGTCCAGAGAAGTTAGACACGTCCCGTCGTTAGTCGTTACGCGCGTAAAAATATAAATAGGTTGAAAATAGAACTTTTGCAGGCTTTATTGAGTGCTCACTTTTTCCCGAACCACCTATACTGTTTTCTTTTATTTTCGATAGTAATTGTTTTAATCCTAAATGACAGCAGATATCAAAATAATTGTTACACAGTTTTGTTAAGAATATTGTACATACATAATGGTTTCAGACAATTACGCAATGAAGGAAATTCTCATTGATGAGCAAATTAGCCAAGTCTATAAAATATTTTAACTAGATAAATTTTATGCTACATTTAAAAACAATTTTTAACCAAACACACCAACAGCTTTAAGAGGGCGTGGTACATAATTCTATGCTAAAAGCATTAATCTATAACTGTAGGTTTCTTGAAGCCAATTTTCGAAATGTAAACAATAGCAATCCTAGGCAATATTTTTAGCCAACGTTTAAAATAATATTGTTTCCAGTGTTACGAACTTCTGAGGCACAATCTCTGACGCCGGAACCTCGTGCATTTAACTGCGGTGCAAGAGATCACCCGTAACGAATTAGTAATTATGGATAAATGCTTACTCATAAAGTTGGCAAATACCATTATCTAGGATTGCCACTGAGAATTTTATCCATATTGGCTTCGAAAAAAATGTAGAAATCAATTGATGTTTTCAGCGTTTATTTATCTACCACGCACTCTTAAGGCATCCACGTGGTCAGGTCGCCGAGCAGTGAGAAGAGCTTATGCCGTTACAATATTAATTCGAAAAATGCTTATCTCGTATGAATAATGTCTGCTTAAGGCCATGATCTTTTATTTGTTTCAAACAGTTGCAAATAACTCAAATATTTCTTAACCAATTGCTTTGAAAATGTGAGACTGTGTGCAGTCATACGATACACAATTCTGCCCGAGAGATTTTCAAAATAATGTTCCGTTTGCTAGCAAAAAATTATTTTCCTTAATTTGGTCTAATTTTGACAACAAAATATGTGAAATTTCAAGGGCAAAAATTTAAAAATCCGTTTGGTGTACTTCAACAGAAAAATTACGATGAAAACTATGATATACAAGTGTTCAAACTGTTGAGTGAAATTTTTATATATCTATTAATTTCCGTTAAAAAAAAAAGTATTTTCTAAACATCTGCGTAACTAAAGAGCAAGGCCATGAGAATAGTACTCAATGAACTTTACACGTGCGTATAACGCATTTCAAGCTTGCCGTTACTCGTTACTCAGTAAGACATATCTTCTAACGGCAGAAAATTGGGAAATGAAGTGTTTTGCGGTATTTTGTAGGTACGAAAATTTTTCTGCAGAGGCGTCACTGATTCGAATGTGGCAGTCATAACATTGTTACTACGACACCACACGTCTGTGATTTGCGGGCTGAACTCCAAAACACAAAGTCGAAATCATCCAATCACTTGCCATGAAACAAAGCTACAGATATGCACACAAAGAGTTTAAATATGTTTGTACAACTTATTTTCGCCAAAAATCACTTGATGTATGTACTTACGTAACCATGCTACTCAAGGACGTAGGTTTGCTTCCAGTTTATTATATACTTTTGTCGAATTCTGGCCAATAAGTGAACTACAAAAGTGGGTATGTTTTCACAATAAAACTGATTTTGGTTGCCTATTTCTTGTACAATAATCTGTCAAAATCACGATTCTGGATTACCTGTGTAGCGTTTATAAGAATTACACAACTGCTTATCGAAACAAAATTGGTGACATCGAAGTACTCATTTTCGAAGCTCAAAATATAAAATTGACAAGTTCAGTAAATTAAAATGTAATTTTATTAAACACAAGAATAGTTTGCACATTATAAATTAACTTTTGTAGCTATAAATATAAAAACAAAATACATTCCTAAGAGAATTTACAGACATTTCAAAACAATGCAGAAATTTTAACATCATAGATTCTTTAATAAATGTGATTTGGCTTACCTTATAATGGCTGCACAAAAACGTCAAAATTGTGACATTGTGACATTGACTGCTAGAATACAAAAAAAAAAAAACTACGTATGTGAAAATTGTACTCATCTAAAAGTTTAACATTTAATCATAATTCCATTTTAATATATAATAACTATCTGAAAAATACCTAACGCCCGTAAGAGTGCAAAATGCGTAATTCAGCACTAAAAGCATCAGTTTAAATGTGTAGGTTTACAGAAGTCAATTTGCAAAAATCAAAAA
Organism: Medauroidea extradentata; assembly: GCA_003012365.1. Classification (NCBI taxonomy): domain Eukaryota; kingdom Metazoa; phylum Arthropoda; class Insecta; order Phasmatodea; family Phasmatidae; genus Medauroidea; species Medauroidea extradentata. The sequence continues at coordinate 7,632 of PNEQ01013832.1, read as the reverse complement.
ACAACGAAATTAGACAATAGTTTTTGCCATCTTTCCGAGCAAACATTTTTCTCGAATAACGCATTTTTGAAGATCAAACACTATGGCACAGTCTAGTGCATTTAATTGCGGCGCAACGTAGTAAGCCGTATAAATGCATAATTCTGGGTAAATATTTACTCATAAAGTTGACAAACATAATTATTTTGATTTTTTATTTTGTCGGTTTTTAATACTGATTTTCAAAATCGTAGAGACTTAAAATGGTGTTTTCAGCATTTGAATCATCAGTCAGTTGAGAAGCAACTCAATTCAATTTTTTTACGAAAATGAGTTATGGGTTTCATAATGTTGTATGTAGGTAAACACATGTGTTATTGAACCACAGTAAGCGTGACTTGTAAGAATAGGAACTCACTGAACTATGGGTTTATTTGAGAACTGCTACCTCTGTACAAAATTATAACACCCACAACTCACTTAAGTAGAGAATTGACAGATTTTTTTTAAACAACTGATTCGTTTATTTATCTACTCCACGCTCTCAAACGCTGGTCAGCATTACGGAACGGGGAAGCCCTATGCGGACAATCACAACACGCAGGCGGCAGAGACATTTCAGTGATATGCCCACTGGCGTTCCTGGACTCTCGCTAGTATCAGGCACTGATGCAGTTATTGCCGCGATCCAAAACGCGCTAGGCACGTCTCGTCGCGATGGGAATTCCAGTGCTACCCTCGCGAGCTAGGCGCCACCCCATAACAACCCCCTTCCAAACCACCCCCTCCACAATCTACCCCCGCGTGCTTATCGAACATCGCGACCACTGCCCTGTGGCATTGACATCCCAGAGGCGGGGCTGGATGGAATGCGCGCACCGTCCCCCTACAGCCCTCACTCTGGGGCAGAATCCTTCCTGCGGCATTTTCCACCGATAAAACATATATATTCGGCATGCTGGCCGCAGAGACCACGCGCTTCTGGCCCCCTTCCACCCCCGTCCCTTGCAGACCAGCTGGTATGAGCTAGGCCCGTTGCAGCTGGGAAGGATCAGGTTCCCGGGGTAGTTCTTGCAACTGGGGTTGATTGCTTGGCTGTCTCGAATGCCTCTCGCTTCCTTTTCTCTTGAAGGTCATGATCTCTTATTCATGCTACTTTTACGAGTATAATTGAATGGTGTTATGCAGAATGCATCGAAGCCACAAACGTAAAGAACAAACAAAAAATAAGGTCCTAAATTACTATACATAAAAACTTCAGTAACTAAACAACCACAGTCAAAGAGAGTTACGATATTTGAAAAAGATATATATTAATTAACAAAGCATACTTTTGTTGTTCTTCTTTATTAAATGTGGGACGGTCTCTTTCTGCAAAACACCATTAAATTTTTCATATTTCCAAGGGAATGGAATCCGTTTAGTCTATCTTAGGTGCGTTATTTTGCTATGAATTCTGTTGTCTTCTGATAAAAAGGGTGGTTTTAGTTAACTATTTAATTAAATAACTTTGACTGTGGACCGTTTGTTTAGGCATAAGGCATTGCGAGCAAGTGTTGTTTTACAGAAAAAAACCCTGAGAAAAAGAAAAAAAGCAAAAAGTAGAAACGCTTGTTTTAGTTGTTGTCAACAAAGATACAACGTACACACATATTCATAAAGGAATGCAGTCGTATCACAGAAGATGGCACGAAAACCAAAATTAAAATTTGCAATTTTGTCTCACAACGCGGTATAAAAAAAGTCATTTTGTAAAACATGCCCATTGCAGGAATCACGGACAGTTTATGCACGCAATGACGTATGTATTGAAATACGGTTCAGTGTATAGTTTTAAACTATTGCAGGAATCATTTGAAGATCACACAAATACATTTTTTAAACTCGATATTAATATTCATTATTTTGATTCGAAAGAATTTGGCTACGTTGTACAAACAGTATTTAACACAATTACGAAACGATATTGTAATATTTTTCCTTTTTGTCGTAAATATATAAAACTCGCTAAATCGAGATAAATGGGAGAGAGATCGTAAGTACAGTATTAAAAAAGAAAGCATACCGCACCATTTAGTGGAATTCGGCGACTAATGGTTCCTCACTGAAACCTGAAATGAAGAAGGTTGCTTTGTATCATTGTGCAGCAAAGCGTACTTGACATTTACACTTCGATTTATATCGCAAGGGAAAGAAAACAACACGGATATGTTTTCTAGCCAAAAAACAGACAAATGCACGTGTGAAATACAAGTAGACATACAATTTGTTGTGTAGAAACCAAGTAACACCATTAAGGTGGATTCACAATGCTCCAACGAGGTCGACACAACAGCTCCGACGCAACAGATCTTTAAGCAAGACAGCCACGAAGATTGTGCTAGCGTTCACAATGTTTTGACATGCGGATCGTCTGGTACGGCCGTCGGCAATACCAATTAGTAGAAGTCACCATATTTAATTGAATGTATTATTTCAATCAGCTGTTTCATGAAAGCACGAATGAAATTGTAAAGAGAAAAAAGAACATAGTCTCGAGATAAAAAGCAACACAAACACAATGCGTAATGTTCTTCGCTGAAATGAAAGTACTTAAAAAAACGGTAATTTGTTATCTATTCACAAACAACCTATCTGCTGCTTTGTTTATAATCAAGGAATGAGTACTTGGCGCGAAAATTAACTGAAGTCAAGGTACATTCGGTGAAGTTTGTCTGTTTTCGAAGTGTTACTGTGAACAAACATTTTTATACAAGGGAAATATACCAAGTATTTTAAGTTGCAAGTAAATTCGTTTTGTAATGTTGCAATTCCTTTCCCTGCAAGGCCCGACACGGCAAAAATTATGAATAGAATCTACTTTCGTCGGGCTGTCGGGGCAGTAATTTTGTCGGACTGATGCTTGCTTTTTATTGGTTGCTGTTCAGATTTGGTTGTATCGGAGCTGTTGCGTCGGCCTAGTCGGGGCATTGTGAATCCTACTTTACACGATACGATACTACCACTGGACACTTATACTGGATGTGCGGTGCATTATTATGCTCTAACCTCGAATAGGGATGATGCTTGAATCCTAGTACCGCAACGGAGGCGACGCGATTGGACGCGACCAGAATAAAATAACATGTCAGCCAATCAGTGTCAAAACTTCTACGACTTCAGCATGACAAAACTCGCCGGTGCGACATGATTTCCGTTTAGAAAGTATTAAGATATTAATCGCGCTGCGGACCCAACAAAGCTGAAAAATTTATTTTAATTTCGTGTCCATTGTTGGTAAAACTTGTGAGATATTAGTAAATTGTGTGTTTATATTTCACTAGAGATATTTGTTTGCTAATCTAAGCAAATAATTATACCTTTTTGTGCAACTGTAGTGTAGTGACATTATTTTCACACATGAGAATGCCACTGGGTTTAGGAAATATATTACAAATAAACTGAAGAAATGATAAGATAATGTAAACATCAATAGCTGTCGTACAAGAGATTTGAACGTTGGGGCAGGGAAATATTTACATGTATATTATTTTAGTATCTGTCGCGTGGTGGCTAAACTAGTGTTTGCAGTTATTACGATAATATTTAGTGTTGCATTGCGTCCTTCGCGCAGCGTTCGTTGCACTATTGTGATTCCGGCATAAAACGAAGCGGCTGAACTGATTTTTTTTTCCGTGTGAAGTGTATACAGTAGTTAGGATTTATGGCCAAACAATGACGTCATATCAGTAACCCATCAATTCTGTATGTATCGTCCCTTTTTCTTGTAGGCCATAATGCAGATAGAAATGCAATATGTCCCTAAAGTCATGGTGCACAGCTGGACCTACAACTTTGCGCAGTTCGTGGTATTGCGTCATCATTTGTGTGCGCACGCGTGCACATCATACTGCAGAAACTTTGAGAGTTTTCCTTTTATTTGGTGCATATTTCACATTTCTATCTTCTTTCCTTGCCCTCTTGTGACCGGTCAAAATTACAGCACCCGGTTAAAATTGCACTATGATTTTACGGACACATTGTACGTTTCACGAGGCTCTATGCGATTTCAATTTGGTGTTACGTCGGACGGAATCTAGTTTAATATAGATGTAATAAAACTGAAGGTAAATGCCTTTATTCGATGATACAAACTTTTAACGAGCGCATGTGCTTCCTCAAAGAGTCGTATGTTACTTTCGTGCACTACATTATTCCTAGTTTGAGTTAGTGCTGCCATGCATTGCTGTTTTTATAGTCGTGCCTGTACCACGCACCCGCATACACATATTTGTATACATACCAAAAACTGCAGCCTTAGCCTACGGCCGAATTAAGTGGCTCGACAAAAAAAAAACGTGCACTTGCGTTCGATTCTCTGGATACCTGATTATGAGTTTCAACTGTTTACCGAAATCACTGCAGACGCTGTGTTGTTCCTTACTTATTGCTGCATGTGTTTACCACGCTAAGATTGCACACGCAACTTACGCGCGTGCGAAATTTGCCGATCTTTAGCCATAATATATAGTAGGTGATAATAACGAAAATTGCGTAAATAAGCAAAAACCTGCAAGCTTCTGCAAACAATGGACATATTTACCACTTATCTAACACTAACTGTTGCTTGTAAATGCGAGACATTTTTCGTGCTTCCTTTTTTCCGAAATACACATGCTAAGATTCCATGCACACAATAATGAGTTTTTTACGTTTGTTTATTATGTTTACGACATGTAATATAATTTTTAATAAATCATATAGAAGGATGATGAGTTACGGAACCTAAAGTGATTTCAATATTAAATAACGTCATAAAAAAATGTGTAACACCAGTTCTCAAATAACGGCAGAAAACGTGTTTGCCCTCAGTGTACGACGCTTAAATTTGTACAACATAGAAATAATGAGTGAGTGAGAGATTTTGGTCAGGGCTTAACATCGAGGTACCGCTGGTGAGGGGTGACATGAGTTGAGAATGGAGCAGCGCCGGAATGTGGGAAACATGATATCGCCGAGAAAACTTACCAACCGACGGCATCGTCTGGCACGATTCCCACGTGCAAAAATCCGTGGACTGACAATGGAACCCGAAGCGCTTTGACAGGAAGCAACTGGTCTGACCACTCGGCCACGGCGACTCCAGCACATAAACAAATTGCAACGTTAAGAGCCGTATACAGCAGGCGATATATGCCGCGCCTGAGGTACGGAAACAAGCAGGCGACAAGAGCTAGACTGTCTCGTACATCAACAACCGTGTCGCCTTTATGTGCGGGCCGCTACAACGGCGTGCAGTGGCTTTTTCCTACGAGACTTCAAGCTGTCACCCTGCTTTTTATATACGAAAAGTTCGTATTGAGGTCCAGCACCGGCTTCTCTGGTTTTCTTTTACAATTCCGGTTAGTATTTTCACAAGCAGTCTCAAAAACTGTTTTTAGCCATTTTGAGGTGCCCTTAAACCGTGTTTCTAAATACGATATCCAGGAAACAAAAAAAATAAAGCATATTTTTGAATGTGTTTTCTTTTCGTAGCTAGAGTTATCGAACACACGTTAAGTAGTATTTCTTAAAAACACTTTCTACTGACACGCTGTAACAGTGTTAATGCACAAACTATATAGCGCTCTAAAGCATGCTGAACGTTCTTTATAATTGTAAATACCTATTGTTCAAATTGTACTTTCAGTATTACATTTCTGGTAGTTTTAACCAGTTTTCAAGTCCTCTGGCCCACTGTACGTACAGCGGAGATGTCGTGTCTATTATCCGTATAGTGGGCTGTAGTACGACAATGTTTTATAACTTCTCAATTCTCACGCTTAAACCAGGCACATAGACATACACACGCTGTCCAGAAATATCCTAATGCTAGCCTATGTGCACAACGCGAATTCATGACTAATCGGATACGAGAATGTTCGTAGTGAAATGATGAACGGTGACATTTTACGTACAAAATGTGGCAACATAGCACGGACTATGTCACTCTTGAGCTACACATGCATGTTACTAACACTGTTCTGGCCGTCATATTATGAACGTGTTTAAAATAGCCCAGAGAGCACTCTCTCGCGCCCTCTTGACGTCACATAGTGTCCTATCTGCCGTCCCAAATTCGAGGGAGAGTGGGCGAAAGTAGAGCGAGCCAGAGTAAGCGACGATGCTCCCTCACTGCACCCTCGCGCCCACTCTGCGGGAAGACATCTTCATTTTCCTTCCAAATCGAGAGAAACACAACGTCTTTATGAACGGCGTAGTTTCATAAGTGTCAAGGGGATGGCAAGTTGTCATATAAGCAAAAAAAAATATATTTTATAAGTGTATGGAAATACGTCCATTGCTTTCCGTTTCTCACGCTAGGTTGCAGTACTTCAAGAGTGCATCCGAGGGTGGCTGTCCCAATTTGACTGAAGAGTGAACCAGAGAGGGCGAGAGTAAGATTGTGGAGTGGGACTGTATACACTCTTTATTTGAGACCCGGCCTATGTGTGCATATTATAATTCCCAGCATTCCAAAAATAATGTTACGCATACTCTACGTAACATACACAAAGTAATACCTGGGCGTGGAGCGCAAGAGGGGACAATGACCGCGCAGTGTTGCCACATAGTGGCTAAACACGTCGTACAACATTTTGTCGCCTATATTTTCGTATCCAATCCAATTTTCGCGAAATGTGCTTATTATATGACAGTTCCTGGACACAATGTATGAGTGCATGTGCGTCGTACAACACAGCACTAAATAGGATTGGTCAGGACGGAACGTATTAATTTTGCGTGGTGATAGCTTATGTAAATGTAAGTCTGAAAGGAGTTTTAAATTTTCCAGTAAAACTGAATTACAGTGGGAGTAATGTTACCTTTAAAATCTACAGTATTTTTTTTCTTTAAACATACGATAAAATGCACTTTAGTACTAAGCAACAAAACCTGAACATTGTGAGAAAATTGAAAGACAAGGAAATTTTTTAATTTATTATGGAAATTATATTTCATGGTAAATATATGGGGTAGCACTACAAGCTTTGTAATTCACTTTACGTTATACATTGAAATCCCATTTTTACTTAATTTTTAAAATCTACCGCAACGCAATATTAACGTAATTCGTCCTGACTCAACCTGTATAATGTGTATTTGTACGTGTGTGTCTGTATCGCTATCGTTGAAACAAAATACACTGAGCATCGACGCGCTGCACTCTGCACCTTTAAGAACGGTCATAAAAAAAAACATTGCTCACGTCGACAATATTAAAAACTTAGCCAAATGTGGCAACATTAATATATTTTTAATCCTTATGTTGATTGTATTCTTACAGGAAAATTCTCCTACGTCATGCGAAGTCATCATATGTCATGCTAAAGCGACACAAACGACGAGCAAGTTTTAGTACCGCCCGAGGCGCTGAGAACAGTAAAACAGTAAAACTAACCACATACATATTGACAAAATATGCTGTGGTTTACTTTGAGCTGACTCTCAGCTCGTCCTCCTTAAATTGTACTTTTGATATGAACTTAAAATTTAGTTTCGTCTGTGTCTCCGCTCTGCTTGAATTTCGCGCCGCCTACTCGGGTAGTCATGAACGCTAATTCAGGGTGATGTGCCTTTCCCCCCTTTCCCCTCCTTAGCAACCCTCCCTTCTGACCCCTACCTGTTTGCCTT
>PNEQ01013831.1:0-45691 GCA_003012365.1 Medauroidea extradentata | reverse complement strand
TCTCTCAAGAGATCCCTATAGTCGGACCCTTCTGTCTTACTTTTACGCAAAATATTCTTGCTAATTCCAACCGCTTTCTCTGCCAATCCATTGGATCTGTGGTAATGAGGGCTACTAGTTGCTATTTTGATCCCTTTCCCTTCGTAATACCTTAGACACTCCTGTGAACGGAATGGCATGTTGTCGGCGACTAGGTGTTAGGGAAAGCCATGTGTGTTGAACACATCTTGCATTACGTTGATTACCGACTTTGAGTTCTTAGCGAGCATTTGGCGAATATCGAGCCAGTGTGAGTAAAAATATATGAGGACAAGGTAAGTCATGCCAGAGAACTCCAGAATATCAGCTCCAACCTTCAGGTAGGGCAGTCCTGGTATTTCATGAGGAATCAAAGGCTCACTGTAGTTGGAGGCTCGAAATTTCTCACATGTGACACACCTCATGACTAATTTTTCTATGTCGTCTGATAACCCTGGCCAGTAGAAGAGCTGTCGTGCTCTCGCCCTGGTTTTCTGTACTCCCTGATGTCCCTCATGTACCCACCCTAGTACGAGTGGCCTAAGTGATTTGGGGACTAAGATTTTGTAAGATAGGAAGATTATTCCCTCTGCTTCATGTATGTCGCTTTGCATTTTGTGATAGTGTACACATTCCCCTTTAACCTGACTTGTGTGTGGCCAGCCGTGAGCCTGGAACTTTGCGAGAAGCTTAAGTGTGGGATCATTTGCAGTTTCTTTTATGAAGAGTTTCTGTTTGTCCTCACTCATCGGCAGGTGGACCCTTACTGAGTGGACCATCTCTACCATTTCTGGGTCATCCGTTGTGTCACTGAGGTGGGACCATGACATCATGTCTGCAAAGTGTAGGTCTTTTCCAGGAACATAGTAGACATTTAGCGAGTATTTCAAGAGCTTGAGGCGTAACTGCTGGAGATGTGGTGACCCTATGCTGGCAATATTTTTTTTCATTATGGGTACTAGGGGTTTGTGGTCCATCTGTACATTTACATGAAACCCATAGATGTAGTCGTGGAATTTGGATACTGCGAATTGTATAGCAAGTAACTCTTTCTCTGATTGAGAATAGTTTTTTTCCGTGTCACTTAATCCTTGGGAAGCAGTTGCTATCAGTTTGAATTTACCTTCACCCTCCCCACTTTCTTGGAACACACAGCAACCCAACCCATGTTGTGAAGCGTCACACTGTAGTGTGGTTTCTTTTGTGGGGTCAAAAGAGGACAAAACCGGTGCAGAGGAAATATGAACTTTAAGGGTCTCAAAAGCTACTTGATGTGCTGGGAGCCACTGCCACTGAATGTCTGCTTTAAATAACTCACACAACGGTGCCATCAGCGTTGCCATATGGGGAATAAAGCAACGGACGTAATTGAACATACCTATAACGCGTTGTAACTGTTTTTTGTTTTCTGGGGGTTCAAGGTTGAGTAAGGCTTTAACTCTTTATCTGGATCAACTTCCATCCCTTTGGCAGAAAACCTGTGGCCTACATACCTGACCTCTGGTTGTTTGTACTGTAACTTTTCCTCATTGAATTTAATGTTCCTTTCCCTGGCTCTATCAACGACTTGCTGAACTGCACGGTCATGTATCTCTTCAGTTTCCCCCATGCACATAATATCGTCAAAATATATAACTGTGTTTGGAATGTCAGCAAAGTTTCATTCAACAAGACTTTGAAACAGTTCCGGGGCATTAGCTGTTCCATAGGGTAGTCTTAGGTATCTGTATGTACCGTAAGGGCTGGAGAAGCAGCACTTGAAGGAGGAGTCTTCATCTAACTGAATTTGGTGAAACCCCTCGTGAAGGTCAAAATGACCGTGCAGTTCAGCAAACCGTTGATAGAGCCAGGGAAAGGAACATTAAATTCAATGAGGAAAAGTTACAGTACAAACAACCAGAGGTCAGGTATGTAGGCCACAGGTTTTGCTTCTTCCTGGTAGTTGTTTCTCTACACTTACTGACACGCATTTGTTAGCTTCTGTTTCCTTGTGTATACGTTGTACTTGTTGTCGGCTTTGCTCACACACTCGGCATTGTGCTGCTGTTTTTTCCAACGTCAGATGATCCATTCTCAGCAGCGCTTCTTGCACTCCTTTGTCCCAGATCCCAAGGACGATGCGGTCACGTATCATTTTGTCCTCGTCACTTTCCGTTCCCCCCTCAGTTGCTGTTTTGTTGTAGTTGCAGTTTCTTACTAGTTGGCGTAGGGAGGCTAGGAAATGTTCAAAGCTTACGCCCTCTTCTTGCACTCTCTGGTTAAACATGTATCGCTCGAACACCTCGTTCAGTCTAGGATTAACATACCGTTCAATTGCCTCCTTCACCTTTCCGTAGTTATTCTTGTCTTCGTCCAGAATGCTAAGGGACGCTAATACGGGAGCCGATGCACTTCCCATTATATTTCGCAGGAGGGATATTTTTACCTTATCCTGCGAATTATCTTGACTCGTACTGATGAGATAGTCCTCGAACTCATTCCTAGAACTTCCAATCATTGTACGCCGTTGCGCTCTGAAGATCCAAGCCAGGTGGAAGTTTCACAGCACCCGCTATCGCCATTGTTTACTCTGCGGCCTGCTTCGTGATTTATTTTAATTGTTCTTTTCCGCTGATCCTGTCGACTGCGCCATGTTGCAGAAGCAGGGCTGTGGTATAAAACACTTCAAGACTGACAAGACTTTCTTTATTTCATTTACAGGTCTCGTTCATAATAACTCGTATACAGTATACTCAATACATTAACTACAACCATATGCACCATCTTACAACTCTCTCTCTCTTTCCAGTGTAGCCAACCTAGCTACACACATCATCATTAATATAACATGTTCTGGCTAAACTATTTTATCTCAAATTCTGACTAGTCAATTATGTAAGGCAAATTGAGACAGGTACAATTCTCACTGTAAGAATGATAACTACAACAGTAAACATAAACCAGAGATTGTTCAAACTTTTAACTCTAGCTCAGATACAGATATAAGTGAAAATAAAATAGAAAGGAAAAATATTTCCTACAGCACACATTTGCTGAACAGTTAAAACCCATCCACCATCCTATTAACGGACTACTTTTACATTGTACTGTTCAAGATTCCAATGTTAATCACCAGTTAGTATAATCACCACACAGTTCCAGGCCAGAATACAAGCATAAAAATAAATTTCTCATGAGTACCTAGCTTGCTATAATTTTACATAATCTGACAAATACACTGCAAAATGCCACAATTAATTAAGTTTAGGACAAAACCTTATCAATAAGATGCTCCCACATAAATAAGCACTTACTTGAACAACAGGAAGATATGGTAACTTAATACATAAAAATTCGTAACAAATATTCAAATCCTTGAGTACATCACAAAATCCTGTTTGCTAACATTTTAGGTTAACTCTGTACATGTAACTTGTGAATCTCTGATGGAGAAAAATACATCTGGAATAACGAGTTCAATGCATTTTAAGACTATGTGAATTATAGACAAAGCATAAAACTAATGGACATACCATTTCATCACATTTCTAACTGAAAAAAATGTTTACTATAGGTTAAAAATTTCAATTTTTATAAAAATACTTTGCTCTCAAACACATTAAGCACTAATTCTTATTAGTGAGTCATGCAAAATTCCTTTTTGTGATAAACTGATTTTTTAACGAAAATGGTTTCATTTTAAAATACGTAGGCCTAGGTTTACTAACAAATTTTACATGAAATTAAAACATTGTAGAAAAAAAAACTCCCCATACAACATGTTCACCAAAAGAACAATAAATGGTGCAGTATTTCGACAGTATTCGTGTAGGCCTACGGATTTGGTGATAGATTTGTCTTGGGTCTGCAGTCTGAATGAATTTCAGTTTAGTCATAGTATAGGTCAGCATCTTAGTTACAAACTCCTGTACTCCTAGTATGAAAATATTGTTAATGAGTTCAATGTATTTTTGTTTCAAAGAGTGCTTTGACTCTGACTCAAAGTATGCTAAAAACTTTAACATCACATTTTTATATATTTTTCTATATTAAATTATTTTACATATTTCATACATATTTTTTTTTTAATTATAAAAAACACTTTTCAGTTTACATGTTTATATGTAATATTTCCGACATTTGGCAACCTAAGTATTCAATTTTAAATCGTGTCAACACAAAAATGTGCATTTGCTCCCATTTATAAAATGACAAAACCACACTCATAGAAAATAATACACATAAAGACAAATTGCATGCCCCACATATTAATAACATGATATAGACAAACTGTTAATGAATAGCTTGTGGTGATCACCCAACTCAATACTTTATCCACTGTCTAAAGCCGTCATGTACCATCCTACCATGTACCTTTCTACAAACTCAACTTTTGTTAGTAATAAAAGAGTGTAGCATACATCTCACATTGGCCACACAAGCAAAAAAAATGTGCGGACTAAGAGTATAGAAAGAAATAAAATTGAAACTATACTAGGAAAGCATAGAAAAAGGGCAACTCATGTTTTACTCTTACTGTACCCGCTTACATCGCTGTTAAGCTGCATTGCAGCACATTATAAATCTAACTAAATTTATTTTCAAAACTATTGTACCTATCTAACAAAAGAAATCCCATTTCAGAAAATAAATTTCAAGTACAATTTAAACATTAAATGCATTGGAAATACTATTTTCAACCCCTCCAACGTTGCTAAAAACTGGCTTTTACACAGCTATGTCACAAAATCTAGAGTTCAGATTAACATAAAACCAATTGAGGGTTTTAAAATGTACTTTGGTACAGACTTTCCACCTATAAGTATATAGGGTCACTGCTTAAAGTCCCGTAGTTCCATAGTTTCAGTGATCCTGCTTAAAGTCCCGTAGTTCCATAGTTTCAGTGGTCAAATAAAAACCCAGCGTGTCAGTTTAGCCCTTGCGCACATGAGCGACGGCACAAAAGGCACACATGTCAGTGTAACCGTTATCTCCCCTTCCCTCTTGCGCATGGGCATACCTAGGAATAGTTTTCGGAGGGAGTTTTGAACTCTCATCTTGCATAAGTGTATCAATATAATCTGTGTTCTGACATCTCTAAATGTAATATTAACATATTTTACATATTTTATTTACAATGTTATGGTTTTTGTAGTATATTCTGCCTTTTATAATGCAAAATATAATACCTAGATAAGGAAACTGTCATTTCGGACCACCCCCTTGGTAACATGCTCCTGTGTCTTACAACATGCTAAACAGCTCCAAGTAGGCAGACCTCTTAATAATAGGATATAATTACCTGTATTGCTCAACCAACACTTTCGCCTGGTCCAACACCTCTTCTCCAACTACGCAAGTCCGAGGATCTGTGACCCAGAAGAAGTGTTTCAATCTTCCAATAAATGTATTCTGATCCCATAATGGCTTGTCTATGTCTAGCCTCCTCAATACTGCCATTTTCACACTCTTGTCGATGGAGTCACTGTATTAATACACAGACCAATTACAAATTGAAGGTTGGCTAGACCTATACTAAAATAAAAATGAAAATGTGCATATACCAAAAGCATTGAACTCTAAAATGATTTATGAGAAAAAGTATGAAAGACTACATTAACTCTATTAACACATGAAAATTTGTTTCACAATGTTAATATTTAATTTTTTCATCTGCCAGAAATTAACTAGCAATAATTCACTGTGGGATATATCTCAAGTCAATTTTAATATAATTTATTTTGCTGGATGCAAAATGATTAAAATAACCAACCAAATTTGATTCAGGTGATAGATAGTGTCTTAACGTTGGCTGACAATTTTAAAATATAGCAGTGTACATGTCAACTGGCAGCCAGCTGAAGCTCTTCGCTCTCCATGTGGCATCCTTCACGTCATTCGACATAGACTTAAGTATTATGCAGAGGATGCTGGCTCTAAGTGGAACCTATTCACAAAAATTCATACCCAACCCACTGTTAAAAAAAAAATAAAGCACTCTACGGCGTGCGACACATGGCGCTAAGTCACCTCCCCCTCCACCTCCCCTCCTGCCTGTGGCAATACAATGGACTGTCTCCTCCTATCCCTCTGATGTCAGTTCGGCTGGTTGGGAAACATACACCTGCCTATACTATTAAGACGTCTGTGAAGAGCAAGCACCCACTACCATTATCGAAGCTCAGATCAAGAACTGGGAACTGGGATAAGCTTGTTTCATTCCCAAACTGTGATAACGACCTGGCATAGCGCAGCTAGATGCAAACATAGCCTTAGATGGCTCGATATAAATTCAGCCCACAGTGGCCAGGCAGGCTGTGTGATTGTTGTGGCACCTTAGCCTATACATGGCTGTAACAAAGACGACCTCGGCAGAGGGAGATGACAATGTGGCAGGAAGAAGCAGTTCGGGATCAGCACAGTGATTATGAACTGAGATAGAAATTTTTCAGTGTGTTTGGATGGTGCATTTGCATGTGGAATGGACGGGTAGGTTAGAATATTGCTATAAATAGTGAGCAAGTTCTGGACCAAAATATTTTAAGTGAGAGTGACTCATGTGATTTGAGGAAAGCCTTGTGTCATACAGACAAACATTTATTACCTGTTTACACGTAGGAGATATGGTTGCACGGAAAAGGGCTTAAATGACACTCTTCCCTCAACTATTATCGATTACTGGACTGCACTTCAGAATGAGAACCAACAACTAACCCAGCTTTGCATATATTGACCACATCCAAGTGTTAAGGGCTGTAAAGTAGAGCTGCACCAATTCTATGATAATTCTCAAGTAGGATATTGCACAATGTTTAAACTTTGTGTGGTCTCTTTTCTTGGGTAATAATCATATCAGTCCAGTGTTTACCAAGTGCAAGGCAATACCTCTGAAAACAACTTTTAATATTTTGAACTCCTTGGAACAATAGGCATGTTCAGACCAATCTGGAAGAATAACGAATTTTAGTTATTTCCAAACATGTTCTGATTTACAGGTCTCTCTGCTGGATTGCTGACAACCCCCATAAATGGAAGTCTTTTGTTTCTAACCAGGTGAAACTGATAAATGACAACACATCATTAAGTGGTGGTGGACAGAACCCCGCAAATTGTACCTCCCAGGGACACTTTATTGCCTGCAAATTTTAACATGCAACCCTTTCCGTTATTGGGGCATCAGTTAGCTAGCTCAGCTAAATACCAAATGGTTATCAAGTTTTATATTGACCAGTGCCAACTTGCACTATGTTCACAACGAAGAAAGGGTTGTTGTTCTCAATATATTTTTGCAAAGTGTAAAGTTCAAAGGATTGTTTAACAAATTAGTTAAAGTCATTGAATTTAATATAAAATTACCATCACAGCATTGCCAAAAGAAACTGCGCCACTGCAACCATAAAAGTTACAAGCAGCCACACCAAGACGGGAATCAATGGTGTAGCAACAATCATATTCTGATAACATTTCTGTTCTCCAAAGCCACCAACTAGTGTCACCCTTACCATAGATGCTGTATCTGTAAATGGACCCTTATGGAATTAAAAAATCTGAAGGTGGGTTATCACCCAAAGTGGAATAAATTACCATTTGACCAGAAACAACCTGCATTCTTCCCTGGAAAAAACTGGTTCTCAACAATGATTGCAGATAAACACAACCAATTTGGCAACCAAGCACTGAAATGTAACCTTAAAAAAGGTTTAAATTATCAGAAATGAACACAAAATATTTTGGACAGTTTCCTCCTGCCATAAACGTTATTGGACTAAGCCTCCTTTAAGCCTTCGTAGCTGTAATATTTTAGCACATGTGGGGTGAATTATCTAAGCATACTATTCATTAAAATGCCAAAACATTGAGGTACCAAGTTTTACAAAGCTGACAATCTGTGTACATTGTTATGAAGGCTGTGAACTTACAACTAAATTCAGACCTGTCCATGAATGCTTTGAAAGCTAACAACAAGAAATTTCACTAGTAATATTTAGAATTTACAGGGGGGAGGGGCTTTAATCTTGCTTTAACCAACATAGTAGTCCTGTGTACCTTAAAGTACATCAGAACCTGTTTCTTATTTAGCCCCCTAAGCATACCTCTCTTAACGTAAATGTGTTTCTAGCCAGGTAAAAGATTTTCAACTTTAAATTTAACAGCCAGCACACGTATTAAGTTCATGAAACTATGTGATGGCTGTTTCAACTTTATTCTCTTAAGATAGTACATTGTAACTTTTGCATAACTTTAATTAATCAAGCGTATCTTTTGTGACATAACTAATGATACACTCAATATAAAATATGTGCACATACACTTCTCCACTTCTCAAAAGGAGAACATTATACAAACAAGGGAAAATAAAAATTTTTCTTGCATGTAAATTAATTATACCAGGGGACAAAATGTCAAGTTATTTTAAAATTTAATAAAGAATTTTGTCTGAAACAGCACCATAAAATGAGAATGTTGTGTTAACTACATTTAAATATTTTAATAAATGGGAATGAAAATCATTTCAATCAATAGTTAAAATAAAATCTATAAATTAAGAGCTAGCAACATGAACTAGAATGTTTGAATTTATAGTACTAACCAAACAAAGACAGACTACATGCAGGAAATTAAATATTTCATGTAACTTAATATTTCATCCTGTTAAAAAGTCGGACATTTTTTAAAGTCAAGATGAATCTGGTAAGACGCAAAAACGTTTCCTGTAGCCTTAAAATGAGGACACAACCTCCTTTAGTTGGACCTAAGGTGTGAGTGACATGTTGTACTCATATGTGTATTTTACTGTGCGGGACTCAGGTCTCTACCACTGGCAAAAATGTGGAAGGGAGTGTGGGAAGTGCCATTCCCAAGCAACCCTCTTCTCCCCAATATGCACACAACCACAAGTAAGAGTAACTGTGATGCGACAACTGACATAGAAGTCCTCTCTGAAGCAAAAAGATTCACTCATCATTTCAAAGTGGCTGTGCCAAGATGTTCTCAGACTCAAGATTCCCCATTTGCAGAAACTGTACCGTCAGCTACTCTAGTCACTACAAGAATCACTGTTGCTTAACCTCAAATTGATGATAATGTCGTCCACTATGTCTGGTAGAATGCACTTGTTTTTTGCCAGTATTATTCCTCTGTTTTTCCACATGTTTACAATATTCCTCCTAGTCTTGTTTAGTGACTAACGAAACAGCAGATTCTGTAAGTTCTGCCAGCAATTTAAGTTACAAGTCACCAGATGTGTTTCTTTCCCTGACTAGTGATTTTATTTTTACCCATGCTAATCCAACTGTTTTAAGGTCGCACAAGTATGGAGGTAGTTTGAGAATAGTGTTGACCATGGGAAACTAACCCACCTTCTATTTTAATTTAATTTGATATGGATTTTTCATTTAATTTACACAGTAAATCAGATTTATGCACTGATTTGTCACAAGTGACACCCTTATTTTGCAGCCAAGTTAACACGTCACGCTTCAAAGATTACTTAGCAGGTGGCTTATCTAATTTCATATAGCGATATGGTGCACTGTCCATTACTAAAACACACTTTTCAGGCAAGTCTGGAAGAAGTTTTTCATTTATCCACTCTCCAAAGTCTATTGCCAGATTTTCACACGTGGGAATTGTGCCGGACGATGCCGCTGGCATCTCCGTTTCCCCCGCCCCTTCATTCCAGCGCTGCTCCACACTCACATCATGTCACCCCTTACCAGTGCTAAAGACTTAGATCTTAAGTGCTGAATAAATCACATCCACCCCACTGCTCAGAGTTTGTCTGTGACTTTTAAGTAAAACATTGTATAGACACGTTGAGAATGTAACATGGCACAATTTTAACACTAGTATGAATTACATGGTGTTATGCATCAACTTGCTAAGAGGTAATATTGTTTAGTTTTGAGTAACACATGTTTAAAGGTTACAGCTTACTTTACTTTAATAGCCATATAAAGTAAATATTTGGAACACTGTAAAACACTTTTTGTAAAATTGTTTCATAGCTGAAAACCTTTAAACTTGTGCTACTCAAAAATTATGTTTAGTACATAGCTTAGTTTGCTGATGCATAACTCCGTCCAATTTGGTGACACAATATTTTCAATATTATTTTAAGTGTTGTGCAACAATAGTAACAGCTTAACTTCAATAAAGATATAAAGAATACACTGTTAACAGTCTACCTTTTAGAGAATGGTTGAAAAAATCTCTATTAATTTATTTTTGTAAAATGAATAACAACCAACAAAGTTAAAAAAAAGTTGTTTATGCAATGACTATGAAAAATGAAAAACTGAGAAGAGTGAATAATGTGAAAAGAGTAAATGGGACAAAAGAAAAAGAGTGTAAAATTTAGGAATTAATAAAATAGGGATGAGGTGTAAATAAATAGTTCTACTGTATCTCTAAAGAAACAAATGATCAGAAGAGCATTAAAGAGAAACATAAATAAAGTTTTGTAACATGCCACGGAAAGTAATGCATGACCAAAAAAATTTAGTGGTCTATTCATATGCTCTGGACATAGATCAGTGTAGAGGGAGAGACACCCAACCACATTCAAAGGTAAGGTAGGATAAGTGGACTAATGTCTCACTGACGAGGTCATTAAAGATTGTGACACACAACAATGATAGGAACTGGAGGAGGAATTGGCCATGACTTTTGTTAAAGAACCATACCAGCATTTGCCTGGAGTGATTAAGGGAAACAAAGGAAAACAGAAATTAGGATGGCCAGAATCTTCAATCAAATGCAGGTCCATATACACTTTGTTGGCTGAAGACATTTCTATTGCTGACTATGATCAGTCTGCTGGAGATCTTCAGATTGTTTGTGTGCCTGAAGATGGGAACAGATACCTACCAGTTTCCCAAATGTCCCTTCTGTTGTCGCCAAAGGGAACATACCATTAACGTCTGTGTTATAATTGATGTTTTCTCTTGTCTGCAACCATTTATATAAATGTGTTCAATGTCTTGTCCTCACTATCTTCGTCCATCATTGTCGCCATTTTCATGCATCTTGTTTGGTCCTAGTCTGTTTTAAATTTATGTTCTTTTGGTTTCCATTATGTACTGACTATATTCCTATTTCACAATTACTTCTATGTTTTTTTATGAAAGCCATTTCTGGTTTCCTTGGTTTACTCCCATCATTATTGTTTAATAAATTTCTCGTGCTTAGTCATTTTAAGTAACTGCGTATTTTCTGCGACCCAGCAATGTTCCTAGCAATGGCATATATCCAATAACACTTCCGTTTGTCATACACTCCAACTGCAAAAATCATTCACAGATCTCACATCTTTTACAATTAAGGTAAATCATCAAGGATTCACTTCTTTTAAGGAAATTTTTTGTTAAAAAATCTGAAAACCAGAATAATTGTTGATATCAAGAAATCTATAAACTGAATGTTTTTTCCTCAACTTCCTTGTTGTCTAGAAACTCGTACAAATAAAATCACATGAGTGGTTTTTGAAAATAGACAGTGCAAATAATATTTGATATGATAGCTGAAAATACAAAATTCCTTTATTCAATAGTCGGTATCTCCTGATTCAATAGTATGCACAAAGTTGCTAAAACCTTCAGTCAAAATTGCACGAACATTTGTAACGCATAATAGAACTGTCAAAAAAACTCCATTACGTTCTTTTTATTGTAATAAAGTATCAAAAACACATACAAAAAATGTGATTTATGAAAAAAAACATTAATAAAAACTTAAAATTTTAATTTCTTTGAATAAACAAAAATAATACAGTAAATAAAAAATTATTTTTATGTAAAATCTGCCTTTTTAATATCGTAATTTTCAATATAAATCTTACAAAAATTTTTTCACTATTGAATCGAGGGCAATACGGTTAAGTTCGTGTTCCTCAATTTGATAACCCCTTAAAATATTTCCAGAGCAAGTTTCTTTTTTTAAATATACTATCCGTGTTGTTAAGCAACCTAATTTGGAGCTATCAAACTGGCCAAAATACAAAACACGTATTGCTCAATATAAAGCTTAAAAAGTGAACTTATTTCCTTGTTTTACTACTAGTATAAATTGCAATTCTTCTCGTAAATAGCACGGATAGTTTAAAAAAAAACTGTTGGGTTCTTAACTAAAACAATGCAAGGACTACCAACTGCTGCATGCTTTAGATAAACAATATATTCAAGGAGTATTTCTTACCCCATTTTCTAGTTGAGCTATTGAATCGCGAGTTGCTAGTGAATCCTGGGTGATTTTTCTTAAACAATATTAAGACTAAAGTTTTTCCCATGGTAAGTTTGGAAGTGGATACTTTACAATCTATTTAGATTATTTCCTTGCACACCAATATTTCATTTGCTTTTTAATAAATACGTATCGTGTTTATGACTACTATTTCTTAGCAAGGCTATTTTACATATATTTTTTTAATCAGTTTAATGTCCTTAATTTCTAACAGATTTAGCTAATGGCAACATTTTGTTTGCCACATGTAACGCAAACACTAAGACTCTAAAATAACTAACATGTGTTTTTTTTAACTGGTATTTATATTGGAGAGCCTGGTGGTCCAGTATGTAGTGCAGATTATAAGCAAGAGAAATTGGTAGAAGGATTATGAATATGTATTTAGAAAGGGTTATTCGTGCCAGACACAGCTGGCTGGTCTTATAGAGGATTTGTTACAGGCAGCTGATGGGTCATCATGAAAAGGGACATTTTACAGACAAGTTTTTTTTTCAGTTGCACACTTTTTGTTAGTTAAATCATTTTTTAAGCAGATTTAAAGTTATATCTTACAAACACAATTCCAGAAGTAAAGTTTACCAGTAAATTGAAAAATTAAACTAAAACACTGAGCGACTACAGAGTTAATTGACAAACTCCATGCAGTAGATAATACCAACCAAAAGCCTAATTTCACCATCTTAAAACATTTTTACTGAACTCTCTCTATTGTGAGTCTGTTTGTTCAGTAACAATAAGATGTTCTCCAACAATGAACAATGTATTTATATATGGATTTATTACTCGCTTTCTTGTCTATATGTCTTTCATTTTTGTACTAATTTTGCACATGATTTTCAACTACGGTAACTTCCTGATAAGCTAGGGACCTGAAACTTCATAAACATAGCTAAGAACTGGATAGTAATGCAACATAAGAGGAAAAAAATTTTCAAAATAATTATCTACATAAAAACTTTAGAAACAATTTTATACAGCATTAATCTAACTTCCCAATGAGCTAGATACATGAAACTTTTAAACATAGCTCAAAAAAGGGAACACACTAAAAACAAGGAGAAAAAATTTTTAATAATAAAAAATTAATTTTTTATAGACTACTTTATTTAAAACACATTAGGCCTATTGCAGAATTTCACAATCTTAAGTCTAAAAAGCAGAAAATTGTATTAAGTAAAAAAAAAAATTAAAGTGTCCAGTTTTTGTAACAGATGAAAAAGTACAAAATAATGTCACCTATGAAAATACTTGTAAGATGAAAACGGGAAACATGGGGTGCATGCAGGAGTGCAAGGAGTAGCTTTTGCTGAGAAAGATCACACAACAGTTTGTATAATTTACAGTTCAATAAAGTTGTTAGTGACTCAAGTGAACTATTAATGCATCAATTACCACCTATTGCATGCACCTAATCTTTTCTGTTTTAATCTTGCAAGTATTTTCATAGCATAAATTATTTTATCCTTTTTAGCCCATTTTAAAAATGTGGTATATGAAAAACATTTTACTTCATATTTCACTACTACTTAATTTGTCATATATGTTATATATTTTTAATAACAATGTTATATGTTTAGTAAAAAAAATCATCCCTAGTTAACATTTATGTCACCTTCATCAAACATCCCTAGATCAGACCAACATGAAGTAAGAATTTTATGTGTTTCAATTTTGACAGACAGTTCATATTAATTGTCTAAATCATAGACTATTTTAACATAAAAAATGTAAAGGCTAACAATTTAACACAAACAAGTACACCAAAAAAAAATCACAAGGTATGTTCACTGTTTCTTTATTGGCAATACAATTTTGGAAACTGCTTCCTGTGTCTGTAAACAGCATGTTCAGCTTTCTGTCAACTGTAGGGCCCTTTAGAACTTGCTTGATTTTGCCAAGTGGTACATGTGACATCTTCTACACCAAGATATTGAAACATTTTATGGCCCCCTTAAAGACATTTAACACAGTAGCCACCAGTATCATGTGAAAGCATAATACCTATGTGCTGCTTTTAAGTAAGTGTTATAACAGTTAACTCAAAAACAACAAAAATTGTTGATCAGTTCACTTGATGCCTCTCGACAGCTCACTTCCTCTTCCGAAGAAGAGCTGCTGTCTGTGTAGATATCAGAGTATTTCATTTTTCATTTCACTACAAATTACACCTGAATAATTAGTTAACATATCATATTATAAAAATTGGCACATAAATAATAAAAAGGATAATGGAAGACAAACTGATGTGGGCAAAGAAAAAAGAATCGTTACTGGGTGGTGAAAGGGTCCAAGGACTTTTAACAAGGTATTATGAGCAGATGAGGGTGAAGTGAGATGAAGGGACAGTGCAACATCCATGTCCGAGCGGGAATTCAAACCCAGGACCTCTATTACCGTAGGCCGGTGCCTAACCGACTACGCTACTGAGGCTAACTATCGGGGAGGAGATAAACAGAATAGATAATCGATACACTGGAACCCCTTCTTCACGGTTCTCAAGGAAACTGAAAAAATTGTTAAAAAGTCAGGACAACATACAAAGAAGGAAATTTTTAACGTAAAAGCAGTAAATAGGACCACAAAAAGTAGGTGTAAAATGTGGTTAAGTGTAAAAATGGAGGAGGGGTGTTAAAAAGGCGTTATGGTGTAGTTTCAAAAGACATTTTAATTGTAAACGGCTACTATTTCTCTGTAGGTCTTTGGTGGCTTCACGTTTAATAACTAGGCTTCCTAGCTCGTAATGGTGACATTTCTCAGAGGGCAGGAAGTGGAAGTAGAAAAGCCTCCTGAAGTGCAGTTTCAAATCTTCACATAAACCCCATGTAAATTGAAATGTACTTTGCCCCTTTAAACAGAACTAGCTTCTGTTATAGTGAAATGCCTATAGCATAATTCTTAGAAACAACATTAACTTACTATATTTTCATCAAATAATGTGATTCTAAAATAACACAAATTGGGTCAACCCCATGTTAAACATGTCACGGAGTTAATGTCATGGAGTCGATATATTTTGGCACAGAATTTACTAGATAGTTTTGAGGTCTGGTTGATAACAGTTTAAAGTAAGCATGTTTACATAAAAGTCCTTGAATAATTAATATTGAAAACAAAAATATATTATGTAAAACAATATAATATTCATTTTATTACCTTTATTTCTACTAACCATTGAGTTGATAGGTAATAAATGTACTTGCCTAATCTATAGAATTGTAAACCACAGAGCTCAGGACATAATCACCACCACCAAACAATTGTTTGTTAATAACAACAATATGGGTGCCTTCTAAATTCTTGAGTATTAGCTAAACTGCAGTCGTGCTCCCTGCGGAGATTTTGGTGCAGTGACAGTTTGTTATAGAGCTGATGTTAAATTCTGTATCCAAAATTTGATATGTGATTAAAATAGTTTTAGATGTTAAAATACTATTGTAAATAATAGTGGCACTTACTGCGGAAAGTTTAGGAATTATTGAAGACAAAGTTGTAATGATATTGGATTGGAGATTTCCTGAAGGGACAGAGAGAAAGATTCCTTATCACAAGAGGGGGAGGTTACGTCTTCTGTGCCACAGGGAAGCAAGCTGGGGCCCTAGGTAACTAATTGCTGGATGACCTTCAAAGGATACAATTGTAGACTGAAGAGAATAAAATAAACAAGAGAAAGACAAAGGTTGTTAGGTTAATGAGGAAGAAGGCTGGAGCATGGACATGTACAGATGGAAAGGGCAGAAGCTACAGGAAGCTTCAAAATACAATTACCTAGGCAAAATAATGCAGAGTGACTTAGGGTGAAGGCAGGTTGAGAGAGCAATGTCTAAGGGGAGAAGGGCTATAGGTATGCTGGGAAGGGTATTGAAGGGTGTTAGTAGCGCAATGGAAGAAAAAGTGTACATTACAATGGTACGACCAATGTTAAGAGTATATAGCAGCAGAGTGGGACCCATACATGGAACTGAAAGTGTGAGAGCTAGAGAAGGTGCAAAGATGGGCAGCTATACGGGTGAGGAGAAGTGGAGAAGGCAAGGGCAGATTGGAGAAGACGAACAAAACTTTCAACAATCTATGATGCTGAAGTAACTAAGAGTGGAGCTCGTTGAAGGAAAGAAGAAAAATGGAAAGACTGGTCAGTACATAAAGGGTGGCGAATGAAGAGGGAGGCTGGGGTAAGTTAGGTTTGCCTGTTAGCTAAGGCAGAGTATAGTGGAAGAGGGAATAACAGTGAGAATATGCAGGTGATGAGCAGAACAGAGCGGGGTTGGCAGTCAGTGATTAGGAGGTTGGCGAAGGAGAGGAATTTACTTTTGGAGAAATTGGTGACTGTGAGGGGAGTCAGTAAGTTTAGGAGGGGATTAGTAGGGGATTGAGGATTTAAAGCTAATTTTATGCGACGCAATTTATTTCTCGCACAGCTCCTTGCACGCAATAGCTTGTGCAATAATTGCATGCAATCTCTCAATGGCCATCTCACACAGTGCAATTTCCCTACACAATATACATGCAATTGTTTTCTTCCCGCCAAAAGTTTAGAACAAATGGATACCCTAAAAGCACAAGATGTACATTTGCGGTGATGGAAATGTTATCTGACGAAAATTAAAATAATTGTGAACCATTTAGGAACTTGTTTTTTTAGCTCTTCAGTGGTACGGTACCTTTTCCCGGACTTCCGATAGACACGGCCATCGCTTTTAATGCATTCTGGCACAAATGTTTGCTGTGATAATTTGGTGAGCTTGTGTTATAGTGGGCTGGACATTTTTTGTATTCGTCCAAGAACTGCAAAAAACACTCTGTTGTCGATTCCACGATTGTATGGTGTTTGATGTTTTTGTTCATACTCCCAACTACGGACGTGAATTTACTTCAGAGAATGGCCAATCACATTGCTTATTCCACGCAACTTGCATCGAAATATACAGTATGTTCTATTTGCCGAGATTGCACCGCCGCTTGCATTGCATGTGATGTTCCAAGAATTGTGTGTCTGAGCTCCAATGCAATATCAGCATATTGCGTGGAAATTGCATGCACATTGCATCATGTAAAACGAGCTTTACAGCTTGCCACCAAATGCAAGTGACTTTGTTATTATTATTGTTACTATTTTATTGAGTCTTAAATTTTCTAAACACAATAAGTAAATTATTACGTAAATTTGTATAAATTATTACTAATGAACTCCTATTTCATGGTTTTATGTTGTTCATGTTGAACACGTGAATGTATTACTGCACAGTAAGTTACATATTTTCCCAGTTACAGGATGGTGCAAATTGTCGTTTTTTAACTGGTGTAGGGGTTTAATAAGAGATATTTTGGTTTTGATGTGACTGGCATAGGTTAGTCTATTGTCAAATTGTCAACACACTAAATATTTTAATTTAGTCGTTGTTGATGTTAATCTTTATGTGTCTGGAAAGATGATTGTGGGTTTTGTGGTTATTGAAATTTTCCAATCAATATATAGAAAAACGTTTTAATTAAAAATAAATTGTGGATTGCACAAGACATGAACCAAACTAACAACAAAAATATAAAACAGCTCTTGTTCACCAACTTAAACTTACCAAAACACCTAAAGTTACCTATATACTATATACGGAAATCTAGATAATTCGTCTTGATAGTTTGGAATTAACAATTTTCAAAAATAACCGGGATATTTTTCCAACATTAACTGATAACACTTCTCGTACCATCCGACACAGAACGGAGTAAAATTACAATACTATTCGTCAAAACACTAACCACAGACGACGATAGATTTTCGGAACACTTTTTGTATAGTTCGCATTTACGTAAACGTAAAGGTCGAATTACAATGCAAACATGTGCGTAGAAAACGCAAGCGTAAGGAAATGATAGTTGGGTTTTCTTACGATACAATTTAAGATGATGCATACTTACCGTGTAGAATTACGTCGTCGACGTAACGACGTGTATAATATGTTTTTTTTTCTTTTTGTTGATTTTTTTTGGTGGCCCAGAAGGGGCACACCCTATGATAGTGTCTAACTACTTGGAGTTAGGGGGGAGCGGGAGGGGTAGCAGCGTGCCAGGCCTGCGGCCTATACGCTCTAACTACTGCATGCAGCTTGGGTTAGGGAGGAACATGGCTCAAATGGCCTACTGTGAGGTTATGAAGCACCAAGCCAACATTTGTGGCCTGGCGCTTCCCTCAGATTTAACTGGGAGCTAATCCCGTAGAGGGCCATGGTAAACCCGCGAGGTCGCGGGAGGAAACCCATGACGATAGACATGCGAGGTGGGTTCTCCATGCTAGGAAGAAAAGATAGAATTCATGCTATGTACAACATGCTTTGTTATTTATTTATTTATTTATTTATTTATTTATTTATTTATTTTCACTCCATAGACACCTTACAATTTGTCGTTGACAATTGGTGTATGGAGGACGTCAATATAATAGTTGCTTACAAACTACACACATTATATACAAAAACATTTATTATAAAAAAAAATATCTACTAGTGGTGCAAGGTAAACAGACATATACATAACCTTTGTTATACACAATTAACATTTTCAAGGCTCCTTATCAGTATATACAGCAATTCAAATCAATCTACTCAAGTTTATTACAATGATTGAAATACTCATCTATACTGTAGAAAGGATGGTTTAGAAGATTGTTTTTGATTATGCTCTTAAATTTATTTTTATTGGAAAAGCATAGTTCTTTATAGTTATTGGGTAGGGAGTTGAAGACTTAGGTCATTGTGGAGGATGGTCCTTTTTGAAAGAGTGCCAGTGATGTTGCTGTTAAGTGAATATTTAGATTATTTCTCGTTCTGTGACTATGCACTTCATAATTCTTTTTAAACAGATCAATGTTGTCAGATATGTATGTTAGCAACTTATAGATAAATAATCCAGTTAGAGTAAGAATTCCTTCAGTTTTAAATAGTTTTCTACAAGACTCCCTGCCTGGTCCTAATTGCCTTTTTCTGGAGTATGAACACCTTACTAGCTGTTTGAGAACCACCCCAAAAAATGATTCCGTATGACATTACAGACTGGAAGTAAGCGTAATAAGCTGTTTTCAATGTTTCTTTTGAGGCTAACTGGGACAGACACCGTAAGGAGTAGCAGGCTGCACTCAGTTTCTTAGTAATGAGTTGAACATGTAATTTCCAATCTAATCTACAGTCAATACCCAAGCCCAAAAAATGTTAGATGTGTTAGAAGGCGAAAATTAAAGACGAACAGCGTGGGCTCGTGATCCAGCTGTGAAAGAAAAACTTAAATTAAGCTGAGCTCTACTTAACCTAGGGGAAATAACCTAAGAGTTCCCGAAGGGTGGGCATGAGTGCCCGCGGTCCCATGTTAGGTGAGAGGTTCTTGTTGCCTATCACGCAGTCATGGCTAGGTTGTGAAGTACGAGAGCCCTCGCTGGGCCATAAGCTCTCTGCGGTGCCATGACTGATTTCGCGATGCATTGATGGATGATCAATGCATATCTAATTGCTTGATGCCTACCACACTGTAATGGCTGAGCTGTGCAAGACGAGAGCCCTCGCTGGGCCATGTGCGCTCTGCAGTGCTATGACTGATTCAACGATGCATTGGTAGAAGGTCAGTGCATATCTAATTACGCGCAGCCATGGCTCGGTTGTGCAGTACGAGAGCACTCGCTGGGCCATACGGTCTCTGCGAAATGCCATGGCTGATACCGCGATGCATTAGCATATTTAAGCCATTTGCAGTTCTTGCTTGGGCAAGTTGGCAAGTTTATCTGGATTCCCAGATTGGTTCGACTTCTTCTTGGAGTCGGATTCTTCTCCATCCCGGTTATATTCTTTTGAGGAACTTACGGTGGTTTTTCGCACAAGATGTGTTTCAGCATTTTGTACGTCATGCGCACCGCTGGGTTATAGTTCCCTAGTGCGAGCACTAGGGGATTAGTGGACTTGGCCGCAGCTTTGTAGAAGTTGCGAGTCAAGTGCTGGATATGGTCTGTGAGCCGGGGATATTTCAGCTCATTGTAGATTACTACATTGGGCGTATATCTTGGTGCTCCTGCGGCCCTTCTGAGGGCTTTGTTTTGGAGCACTGTTAGTGGGTGCACATGACACTTTGCAGCATATCCCCAGGCTGGGGCTGCATATGTCAATATAGGTCTAACTAGGGCTGAGTACAATCTGATCCCAGATTTAGTGCTCAGATTGTAGCTGTTATTGAGGAGAGGGTATAGCTGGGCTAGGCGGGCATTTGCCTGTCGTAGCTTAGCATTGGTATGAGCCTTCCAGGTTAGTTAGGAGTCTAGCATGACTCCAAAGTGTTTAACCTTGGGTTGGTACTCGATTGGCGTGCCAAACAGGGAGGTCTAGGGAAGAGCTGGAGGAATTTGTCTTCGGGCAAAGACAACTACTTCTGACTTGCCTACATTTATCTTGATGCGTCAGAGTGTAAAC
The DNA here is from genome assembly GCA_003012365.1 of Medauroidea extradentata. Taxonomy (NCBI): domain Eukaryota; kingdom Metazoa; phylum Arthropoda; class Insecta; order Phasmatodea; family Phasmatidae; genus Medauroidea; species Medauroidea extradentata. The sequence goes on along the minus strand of PNEQ01013831.1, from coordinate 25,010 downwards.
CAGGCCTCCAGGGCCTGTAATGCTTCTTGTACTTTGGCTACAGCAAGGGAGGCAGGCCAAGAATTTGCAAACACAGCTGTATCATCTGCATAGCTTGCAAGCCGGGTTGGGGAAAGGTGGGTATGTCAGTTATGTAAATGTTAAACAATACTGAGCCGACAATGGAGCCCTGAGGCACTCCTGCTCTAATAGGGCAAGGGTCTGACCTTGCTCCAGGTAGCGTAACTACAAAGCTGCATTCACTTAAGTAGCTATGCACTAATTTTATATAGCAGTCGTGAATGCCCGCTCCGTGCATTTTATACACTAGCCCGGTATGCCATACTCTGTCGAGGAATACAGCGACAGTGTACCTGCATTGATTGAAGCCTTGCATTACATGCTCTACAATACGAACGAGCTGTTGTGTTGTAGAGTGACTGAGTCTGAAGCCGAATTGCTCATTTGGCAGGATGTTACACTGTCCAAGGTACATCTGAATGTGGCTGAGCAGGATGCACTCGGCGAGTTTGGACAGGGCACTTAGTAGGCTAATTGGCCTATAGTTCTGGGGGAGAGTAGCATCCTTCCCTGGCTTGGGGAAGAGAACGACATGTGCACACTTCCATTGGTCAGGGAAGTGATGAGTGTGCATTATGCTATTGATGCACTCAGCAATAGCATCTAGGGTTGACTGGGGCAGATTCTTAAGGACAAGGGCCTGAATGCCATCATATCCAGGTGCTTTGCGCGGTGTCAGTCTGTGGACAATGCGCTTAATTTCAGTCCCATCGGTCAACACAGGCATTGTTCTAGGAACCTCTGCCATGAGTGCAGCGACTCTCTCCTCAATGTTCTGGTGTGATCAGGGTCTGTGGGATCCTGGTTGGGTTGGAATTCAGCTGCTAGTGTGTCTGCTAGCAGTGTTGCCTTTTCCTGGGGTGAATAGGCCTCGCAATCAGGGTCCTTAAGGGGAGGCATGTAGATAGGTTTATTTAAAAAGCCTCGTGTCATTCGCCACAGACTGTTGTCCTCTGTACTGAGGGCAGAAACTTTGTCTTGCGACTCTGCATACCTATGATTGAATTTTTCATTCTTTATCTGCTCCTGTAGCTGTCGGAAGCAGTTCTTATGATGAAGGGACCCTGTCCGTTGCCAGCGCCGGTGGGCATTTTTGCGGGCTGAAATTAAGTCACGAATACTTTGTGGCAGTGTTCGTGGCTTGGATACATATGCCTTTCTAGGGATAAACCTATCAATTGTGGTCTTTATTGTGCTGGTGAGTGAAGCAATGCACTCATCAACTTGCTCAGGGGAATCGATAAGCTCTGGAGTGTTCAGCTCCCATTCCATGTAGTCTTGCAAGGCAGGCTAGTTTGCTTTAGAGTACTGGAGAGTAGTGCACATTTGATTTGCGGTTACTCTCGTGTTCTCTATTAGCAGGAGGACTGGCAAGTGGTCAGACGTAAGCTCATGTAGTACTTCCAGTTCATACACAAAGCTTATGTTTTTATAAATAGTTATATCTAGTTCGCCTGGTTGCTTCCTGTTGCCTACATCATAAGGATACCAGGTGGGGTTGTCTGGCGTACACACCATATAGTCATAGCGCATCTGGTGGGTATATAGCCTACTGCCATTTGTCGTGGCTACTCTTGAGTTCCAGGAGGGGTGTTTAGCATTTAGGTCTCCCAGTATTAAGGCAGACTGCAGAGGGCATAATAAGCTAGATAAGTTTGACGCGGGTCGTTCCGCAACTCCCTCTCTCTGAGCCCGTCGTGCGCATCAAGCCACCATTACGGAAAGGGCCAATCGCCCGTACAGCCACGACATCCGGGAACACACCCGGCCACGTGGGCATACGAGGTAGCGGCGTCCAGACGCCGCCCCCGCGATGCCAGGTGCCACCATTGTTTGCATCGGCCCCAAAGAACAGCCATTAAATGGTAGGAATGTGCCCCCTTGACGAGAAGCGACGCAAATTAACGTTAAAGTTAAACACTTCGTAATAACACTCCCACCTACTGCGCAAATACCAACCACACCTTAGTGCGCGACAAGTGCTTACTACCATTGCCGAAACTGCGCTCCCAGAGTTCCGCACTTCGCTAGTGCCACTACTGACGTACGAGCCAGAAGAGTTCATAAAGGCTACCGCACTGTTCGGGAAAGAGATGCTCCAGCCGCCCGCGACACTGCGCAGGAGCGGCGGCGCTGACCGATCCACAACAGCTGCACAACTAGCAACACCAAGGACAGCGGCGACAGGCGGCGAGCGACAACGCGAAAGGAACACAAGGTATGAGAGTTATTATTCCAAGGGTGATGTGCATGCCAACATGAAACAGCGACGCTTGCTAGACTATTCTAAGCCACCCCCGTTCCCATGTCAGTTCTGCCCGGGCAACCAGTTGCACTGGCATAAAGATTGTCCTAGGGCGCCGGCAAGGCCGAGGCAAGGGGACAAGAATAACAGGTCCCAGTCGGGAAACGGACAGTAGGGGCCACGGGACCTGACGTCACCGTGTACCCCAGTGTCAATGTAAACAACCAGACACCACAGCACACTCTACGCCAGCAAATCCATAGTAGACACCATCCATCAATCAAAATTTTAGTAAGCATAAACAACCTCCGCTGTTATGCGCTAGTAGACACAGCGGCTTCACACAGTTTCATTCGGCCAGAATTTGTTGATACTAAAACCATGTTGAAATTCAATCAGCGTGTTCAGCTAACTGCCGAGGGCGCGAAGTGCCAAGCGATAGGCCAAGCCACCATAGTTGTACACATCAGGGACATAGAGACAATAACAACTGCTTTGGTAGCACCGCCATTTTGGGCCTACCTTGGCTTACTGAACAGAACACAGTGGTGGAGCCCGCGGCGAGACGCATACACTTCGGCACTGTTGAACGCAGAACCGCATACAGTACAGAGGCAAAAACAAGGGAACTTGCAGCCACAGTTAGGCTCGAGGATATCTCAAACGAAGTACCCCCAGCGTACAGAGAGGCATTTCAACGGCTTTTAGACGAGAGGAGCGAAGTGTTCGCGACTATTGATATCCTGAGACGTACTGCTGTCACGGAACACCGAACCGACCTCACCACACACAAGCCTATTTACACACCCCCGAGGGGCTACTTGCCACACCAGGCCAAAGTTATTAAAGAACAGATCAAGGAGATGCTGGCAGACGGAGTCATTGAACCAGCCAACAGCCGGTATAATTCACAAATAACGTTAGCCCTCAAGAAAGATGGCACGCTGCACTTTTGCGTAGATCTGAGACACGTGAATCTCGCGACAGAAAACCTGTCCCCACCATACACCAGTGTCAAGAATGTTCTGAATGCCATCGGACGCGCGAAATTGTTCTCCTCTCTAGACCTGCGGAGCGGTTACTGGCAAGTTCCGGTGCGGCAGGACGACCGGGAGAAAACCGCATTCACGGCCCCAGACGGCAGCCAATACCAATTTTGCGCAATGCCATTCGGCCTGAAAGGATCACCCGCGACGTTCCAAACGATGATGGTGCAGGTACTGAGCGGACTGGCCGGCGAGTTCACATTAGCCTACCTCGACGACATGCTCATATGGTCGAACACATGGGTAGAACATCTGATCCACTTGCCGCTCGTCCTAGAATGCCTGGCCATCAATGGGCTGACATGCGCAGTGCCCAAATGCCATATAGGGAAGGCCAACATTAAATTCCTAGGCCACATGGTCAGCGAGAAAGGGATTGAACCCAATGCCGAACACCTGCGTCTAGTAGAGGAGTGCCAACCACCAGGCACGCGCAAACAACTGCGCAAATTTTTCGGCCTGATAAACTGGCTGCGTGAGCACATACAGGGATTCGCGACCATAACAGCACCATTGACAGCTCTCCTCTCCCCGCAGATAAGATACAGTTGGACAGTGGAGGCGGACAAGGCGATCGGAGACATTAAGACTGCGTTCACGAGGTGCGAGACCCTAGCCCACTACGATTGTCAACGCTCACTGTACCTCCAGATGGACGCATGTCAAGAAGGGGTCGGTGTGGTGCTGTACCAGTACGGCGATACGGGGGCACGACGCGTATTAGACTTCTCGAGCGCCAAGTTTGGCCCCACGGAAAGACGGTACCATGTAAACGAGCAAGAGTGCTTAGCAGTTGTATGGGTGATGAAACGTTACAGAGCATACTTGGAATACCAGAAATTCATCCTGCGCACCGACAACAGGTGTCTCGTGTGGCTGCAGTCCATGCGCGAAGTGCGCAGTAAACTTGTACGGTGGTCGATGGCACTGCAGGGTTACGATTTCGAGGTCGAACACATAGCGGGAATGACAACCAACTGGTCGATGCATTGTCGCGGGCGCCGCGCACTGACATCATCGTGCGCGACATGACGGACTTGGACGATATCCTCCGCCCAGACCGCAACCAGCTGATGCCCAGCTATATCAGCTGATTGCAGAACCGCAAGAGGCCAATGTTAACACCCTGTATGAGGCGGTTGTAGCGGTGCAACGAGACTGCCCCACATGTCAGAACAAACGCCAGGAGTGCGCGAATACGTTGGTACACCAGTGGCTGGTAGTCGACGAACGAGTAGAGACACACCCTCTCCTTCGGGAGGGAATGTGGAGACTGTGCCCCAGGGTGAGCGCAGGAACGTGCTACGACACGCCCACGATGGACAATTCGCCGGACATCTGGGGAAACGTGCCAGACCGCCCACAATGTAAGCCGTTTGTTCTACTGGCCAGGGGTGACCCAGGCGGTGCAACGGTATGTCAGAAGCTGCGAGACATGCAACAAGTACAAGTCGCGAAGAACCGACTGCGAACAACAGCAGCAGCCATGTCTGCCGGAGCACCCCTTCGAAACTGTCGCCCTAGACATCATGGGCCCTACCCCCTTACCACGAACGGCAAGCGCTTCATTTTAGTGGTGACGGACATGTTTTCGAGATGGACGGACGCCTATGCTGTTCCCAGCACACGTGTTAAGAACCTAGTGCGAACACTGGACACGGAATTTTATGCAAGATGGGGCTACCCAAAGGTCCTGCTTACGGACAACGGGTCACAACTCACTGGGGAAAAATGGATAGACGCCTATGGGAAGTGGGGTGTTTACCACCATACCACGCCGGTGTACCACCCGAGAGCCAACCCCACGGAACGTCAGAATCAGAATTTGAAGACGCAGCTCCGACTCCGTGTGGAGAAAAGGCACGAGACCTGGGCCAAACACCTGCCCGCAGCCCTGTTCACACTTAGGTGCTGGGTGAACGCGGCATCCGGATAATCACCAGCAGCGGCACTACTGGGGTGCAATTTCAGGATCCCAGGAGAGTACAAGTGTGCCACCGTCAGCGAGGGGGAACCTGAAGCCCTGAAGTATGAACAGAGAGACGGCAGGAGCAGCACGAGGCGATGAGGGCCAACCAGGAGCGCTAAGCGCAACAGTGGCTCAAAACCACGAGACGCCCCCCCCCCCGAACAGCTCCAGCCTGGACAGCGGGTGTACATCAGAGCGCACCCCCTCTCGGCAGGAAAAAAGAACTACTGCGCAGGCTTCGCCGCCAAGTGGAGCGGACCGCACTAGGTTGTACGAGCGTGCGGCAGGAACACCTACCTCGTTAGGCGCCACAACGACCGAGTAAACAAAATACATAGAGATGATCTGCGAGCTGCTTATGGCAACGGGGGTGGAACGCCCAACGGCACCACGCCCCCCAGGGCAGACCTGCCAGACAGGGCGCCACCTAGCACTCCGCGTGCAGGAGACGGCCCCCCCCCACTACTCTACCGCAGCAGAAGGCGGACAGCGCAGAGGGGCAGTCGACACTAGTGAAGGGAAGCCGACGCGCTCACCTGAACAACGTAACAGCCCAAGAGTTCCGGCGAGGCTCCACGAGCCTATCCCCTCCACGGCCGTCCAGGACCCAGCTCCGCGGCCACCTCTGCAGCATGACTCGGGTGACCTGGACCCTGGGGACCACCTACGGGGTGGGGAAGGCCTACTGCCTTCCCAACGGTCGAGACGTACGGAACGTGGAGTGCACCCCGGGTGCACCTCCTGCCACGACGATCCGGCCACCCAGACGAAGGCAACAGCACTCCGCAGTCGTCAGCCACCCCAGCCAGGCAGGTACTTCCTCCGCACGCAGCCAGCAGGCCCCCGGAGTCCCTCTTACTGCAGGCAAGGCGGCGGCAGCGTTGTGATGCTCAGACGCGCTCCCAGGAGGGGGGGGGGCATTTGACGCGGGTCGTTCCACAACTCCCTCTCTCTTAGCCCGTCGTGCGCATCAAGCCACCATTACGGAAAGGGCCGAGCGCCCGTACAGCCACGACATGTGGGTACGCACCCGGCCACGTGGGCATACGAGGTAGCGGCATCCAGACGCCGCCCCCGCGATGCCGGGTGCCACCAGTGTGTGCGTCGGCCCCAAAGAACTGCCATTAATTGGTAGGAATGTGCCCCCTTGACGAGAAGCAACGCAAATTAACGTAAAATTAAACACTTCGTAATAGCTCTCCCGTGCTTGCTCCGTCAATGAGAGTTACGCCATTTAGCAGGCAGTAATATACAAAGGCAAGGGGTAAGTGTGTTCCATGTGTACTGTGTCTCTTTTAAGCCTTTTCGTATTTAACCTTAAACCCAGTAATACACCCCTGCGCCTTGTGGCAAGTTGGACTCGCCCACGCAGCCAACTTCACTGCCCAAATATCTGCACGTGTTTTCCCCCAAACATTTTCATGTTTTAGTTACTCAGTAATTACCAATGCTGTGTCATAATTATTATTATTTAATTAACGTAAAAATTCAGTGTCTAATTCTTTAAGTGTCTTGTGGTTCAAAATTTCACGTAACTTTAATTTACGTAAACTCTCTATAAACTAGCCGGTTATTCAAATTTGGGACTCTAACCCTCAAGCTGTGTTACTGTGAGTGTTTTGGGCCTTTGCCCTTGTTTCATTTAGTGATTTTGTGTTTTTCGGCGAGTGCTTCCCGCGCTTTGGCGGCACGACGTCATACACGCGGGAAGGACTCGCCAGTTGGCATTACGTGGCAGACCGCGACGGTCGACGTGCTCGTCACTCCGGGCCCTTCAAGACTTTGTGTTAATCAGTAGTGTATCAATAGTCATATTTCATCTGGAACATTTTATTTAACTTTGCTGGCTCGGAGGTGTACCGTTCACCCCTGCATCTCGTCGCCCAGGGGTGTGACTTAAATTCTATTTTTTGCCCACGCGGTGAATTTTCACTTTACAGCATCGCCCACCGGCCGGGCTTAGGGCCGTATCCGCATATTGCGCCACCAGTGTGTGTATTATTGGAGCATGGTGCTTATCTAATAAATACGTTTCCAACTACCGGTTCGTATTTATTGCTTGCCGCTTCACGGCCATCAGGGTGTGGGACCCTTCAACCCGCATTCTAGTGCTATAACTACAGTGTGTTTTATGTGTGTACTTTTCTACCTTAGTGCTACCGGCGTGGGGAATGCCATAAGATTCCCCTGTGTAAGTAACTTAGCGACGTAGAGTGGGGAGTATTCTTGCAATGCCACGGCTGTCGGCCACGTGGCCCTGAAACCTAGAGTCTCTGCTCTCATGAGTGCCCGTTCTCTCTTAACGGGCTGGCGCACTGGGCAAACAACACTTAAACACGACCCCCGCTCACATCAAGTCCTGGTTAGTTAGCTGGCTATTGCGACAGTACACTTATACTACAGTCAGTGGCTTGCCACATACTGGCAGCTTATTAGCGACAGCTTCAGTGTGCGACAGCTGTGGGACTGGGGCTATAATATGAGCTTTATTATTTTTAATAATGATAGCTACCCCACCATAGCGACCTTCGCTGTGTTTTCGGTGGATAACAGATCCGGGGATGCGCAATTTGTCAGTTTGGAGCAAGTGCGTTTCATTCACTGCTGCCAACTTTTCTTCATGCCTAAAAAGGAAGTCTGAGAATTCGGCTTCCTTCCCAAATAGTCCTCTTGCATTCCAGAAGAGTAGCCTCTAGAATGGAGTGCGCAAGTTATGAAGGACCTGCGGGGGATTATTGGCATGGGCCATTATTGATTAGGTCATACAGCTGTTGTGTGAAATTCACCACAATATTTATGTGGCGAACTGCAGAGAGACCATGGGTTTGTCAAGCCACTAGCATGTTGCATAGTGAGTTGGTGATAGCTCTTACAATATTATTTCCGTCGCGAACCTGGGAGAACGCAATTTTTAGCCTGTCTATACTCTGCAGAGTGTCGGCTAGTGGCTGCACTGTTTCGCGCTGGGTAAGGTAAGGCAGGGTTGGTACCGCTGTTTGCTGGGCCACGAACAATGGTGCAGGTAGCTGGCTTTGTGGCGCGACTAGAATGTGGGTCGGAGAGGAGGGGGGTGGGCTGGTCTGTATGACGGCCGATCGAGCGTGGAAGGGGGAGGCAGGTGCCTGTATAGCCACCGACTCGGGTTCGTGCCTCGGCGGGGTCTGCTCTCACGGCCTGTCTACAGCATGTTGCACTGGGCTGGGAATAGATGCAGGCTCAGTCTATATTGGGCCTGTTTCCATCACTTCTCCAGTTACCTTACTGGCATAACTGGGTCCCTTCCTGGCCTTTGTGGAGGTAGTCTGGTCGGCTGTGGGTGGTGGTCGCAGGTTCGATTCCCTACTCTCACCTTTTCGCTTGTTCTTTTGGTTGTTCTTGCCCCTGCGAGTTTCACTGTTCGTCTGAGTTGCAGGGCGTTGGGTTTGAGGGAAGGGAAGTCGCTGGGTTTTCCCGCCTTTCCCTACCTTGTGCCATGTGCCAGCCTTCATCCTGGTTGTTCTGCTCGGGGCTCGAGTTATGCCTCTCTGCCTGTTTCCTGGGCTGAGGGTCTCTAGTTCGAGTCTGCCTTGTATGAATACCAGCTCGCCAACTAGCGAAGTATTGCTGGCTTCTTTGCGACTTGGTTAGCTGTGGCTGTCTCTTATGTCTCTGTTCAGCTGGCCTGCGGGAATTTTCAGCCTTCACATGCACCTCACAGCCGCGGTAATTAGCCGCGTGAAACTTGCTGCACAGAGCGCACATAGGCGCAGAAGCCTTACACTTATTCGTGGCATGATTGCCGGCACACCAGCGACACACTGTCGTGGCCTTGCAAGCACCTGCTACATGCCCTTACCTCTGGCAGTTAATTCATTGTAGTATGCCTTTTGGGTGATGGAAAGGCTCTATTTTTACATGCACGCACATGCAGTACTGTACATGTAATATTGCGCGGCATTCGTGGTCGACATCCACTTTGTACATTGACAGTACTTGCCTGCCTCTGTTCTGTACACGCGTGACTTTCTGTACTGCCACACCTTGCCTAGTGAGATCGGCTGCGATGATATCGCATTCAGTGCCCTCTGGTGAAATTTTTCATTATGTACATGCCTGGGCGCTCTGACTTCGCGTGCAGTGAGGCATGTTCCACCCCTACTGGTGTCACTATCCTGAGAGCAGCTATGTGTTCTGGAATAGTCACAATTTGGTAGTAAGTGCCAAGGTTATTATTGTGCACTTTGAAGCTAATATTTTCGACTGTGAGGGCCTGGTACAGCTCGTGGTAGGGGTGTTTATCATCGTGAAACACGATGAGAGGCTTTGGTTTCGGTCCAGTCGTATTGGTCCTGGCCGATTCACTGTTAGAGGCAGTGCTTGTGCCTGACTGCTACCTATCACGCAGGTTACTACTGTGCATATAATTAGAATTGTTTTCACCTCTGTTCCCTGCATTCTCATGGCCGGGAGGCGTATTTTGCTAGTCTCGGGCAGGGTAGAGGAGTGGAGAGGGGAAATCGAACTCAAGGATTCCTGGTTTGTTTCTGGTGCTATGGCAGTGTCCATAGCATCAGAACATGTTAAATTGTGCATACTTTCACCTCCATGTACATGCGTAACCTTTTTTGGGCGTTTACAGGTCTCGATTCCTCGTTTCCACACTCGTGACTTAGGCGTTCGAGGGGAAAGGGGTGAGGGGGAAGTGGGGAGGGGGGATCTCGCCTTGTCCGGCTGCTGCTGGCTTGCCGGTTGTGCTGGGGGGTTCTCCTGCATTCCTGACATTCCTGGCAGAATAATAGATGCTGCCTGGCCTTCACGGAATTGCTGTAGGACCGCGAAACGATTTAATCTTCTTTGAGCAGAATACTGCCTATGGTGCTCTGCTCGCAGCCTTTCCCTATGTAGCGCCACTGCCGTGGCGTGCTTAAGAAGTTCCTGTGCCCTTCTTGGCACCTTTTGTTTGCGCGGGCATGAATAACTGTGCTCATGTAGCACGAATTCATCATTGATTTCTGGCAGAGGCATGGCTATCTCTGCTGCCGAGGGGGCGAAACTCGCATTCGCACTCGCCTCTTCTTAGGCTAACAATATGACGGAAAATAATGTTCTTGGAAAATGAAATTATCGAAGAAGTTAGGCCAACTAACGAAATTTTTTTTGATGTGACGAGTGTAGTGTAACATAACCACGCAGTTAGGTTAGGCATACTTTACACCATCAAAAAGCAGTTGTACTTATTTGTGCTGTTATATGAAGAAATATTGAACTATGTCTTTATATTTTAACGTGATAATTTGCCTACATACATACATTTTTATGTTTACAATAAGATAATACTAAACTATGTTTATTTGTATGATGTAAATTAACCCTATACTGATGCAGATGAACTACATCATATTTGTTTTTTACTTAAATGTAAATACAGGAATAACACAGCAGCTAGCATGCTGTCATGAAATTCTTCGTTTGTGCAGTTTGTGAGCATTGTGGGATTGAGTTACAAGTAAGGTTAGGAGAATAAGGTAATACACGAATTAAGATAACTTTATTGTTTTAGTTGCATACAATACATATTTACAAGGAATGTCTTAGGAAATAATTTGCTGTAAAACATTTCCAAGGCAGTTTGGCTAAGCAGGTTCAGAATAAGAAAACACGTCAAATATTTAACTATGGCTAAAGGAGAAAATAAAGTAACACAGCAAATACAGAAAACGTAGGAAATTTACCATCTCTTAACAATTATGACATCAAATACGTCAGATAAATAAGAAATACAAAATTATAGCGGCCTAACCGAAAAAAAATAACGAACAGCTGACACCAGCGGTTATTTTCTAACACAGACTACATGGACGCACAAGGCCATCGTAAACCGCATGTCTTCGTTCTTATACTCGTTCAGGGTGTTACGGTTACGGTTACTGTGTACATGTGTGCATCCTAAACTGACCTTAACAGGTACAATCCTACACTAAGGCCGCATTCCGTTACTGCTGATTTCGCTGATTCAGTCATCTTGGCAATGTCAGGAACAGTTCCGAAACTGCTGAGATCACTACTAGTTGTTTTCGCTGGCTTTTGTGTAAGCACCCTGTGCGAGGCTAGACGAGTATAGGTCATTCGGAATAATGTGAGCACTAAAGATTTTTACTTTGAAAAAAATCACTAGCAGTTACTGCATATTAGTCAACATTAACAATAGTTACATTATTGTTTGTATGGTTGGTAACAGATCGTTTCATATAGTTCCGTGTATTTTCATGTTTGAATACAGCATTATCGAAAGAACACAAAATGTAATCGACCTCTCTGTATACCATATCCTTTAAAATATTTATTTATGCTCTTCTTGCAATACCTATTTACTGTGTAGTTTAACTTGATTAGCGCCGCCACAAAGTAATGAAACCGTCCTCTGAATTCAAAACTACAGTTGACAAATGCCGCTAACGCTCGTTCAAAATTACTCCGACAGGTAGCATCAGAGTTAGGTTTTCACCGCTTCGGCTTCGCTCGCTTGAAAGCGTCTTGAGTCGTGAGTGTTTTTTTTCTGTTGTGTAGTAAATATAGGTTTCTGATGAACACGTTCAAAAACAGTTACTTCTAATACGTACTTTTGAATATTATTGATAATCTGTTGTTACGGTATATGATCGCCAGTCTGATCATGTGGAAATAGTAAATAACATTTCTTTTTTTCTGTTCCACACATTAAGAAAAATTGCGTTGTCATTCTTTGCAGTATGCGGAATGGAACTTCAATTCTTCAATTGAGTGTGTCGTGTGCATTTATAGTGGCAGGTTAGAATTATAAATTAATATACTAAACATGTATTTACGAGATAAGTAACTGCAACAGTGTGTATCGTAACCAATTAGACTCGATGAAGAGAAATTAGCGTAATAAAATGTCATAAAACGTTAACTCGCAGGTATTTATAACTAATATTTTTATTGAGTATAGCATATACAGCGCCCATTAATTTATTGAGTAGATATTTCAAATAACATTTGTCGGAGCAGTGTTATGTAAATGTAAACATTGTACGAGGCTATGTAAATAAAAGCACGTGGCAATGTTTATGTTTACATGCAGCTGAAAGATATAAACAGGCAGAAAATATAAAAAATTCAGGACTTTTTTGAGTGCTCACTTTATCCCGAATCACCTATAGTATTGGTCATATGATCGGATGTACGGATAATTAAAGTTTTTTTTCCGATGATACAAATATTTCATGTGTATATGTTGTTGGCCTTTAAAAATATATGGCAAAGTCTGTTGGAAATTAAAAAACAGCTATTTCTGAACACTCGGGCAACCTTCGGTTTTCAACTGACAGCACTGACATAACTGACAGTACTCTAAGGTCCGTCAGCAATAAGGAAACAGTCTTCAGTAAACAGATAAATAATTTTCTGCCAGTAAACCGATAATAACAGAATGTAAAATCAATACACATAACTGAAGTCTTCGATACCTAGCAACTACATCATTGGCATCTTTCAGTGATATCATTCTAGCAACGAATAATCGTGTAAATTAGTTTGTTGTGTGAACTGTATTTCCTATTAATATTAAGTCAGTATATTTTAGGCATACTAATGCATCTAGCACAACTTAGGATTGATAAGATTTTTTTTTCGTTTCTTCACAATGAAACCCAATGGAGTACGTCAAAGCAAATAAATCCTGTCATACACTCCTATTGAACAGTTCTTTCAAAGCTCATATGAAACCTAATATTGCATGTATTGACATTTGTCAAGCTCCATACTTTTCAGTAATTTACATGGAGTATGGCCTGCACCCCTGTCGACTCGGTTCGCACCCAGGGGCTTCTATTCCATATAATTCTTTGTGCCGTCAGGCTCTTTTGTGTAGTGTTGTCCTTCGGACGGGCTAAGTCCGAGCCCACTTCAGTCATCATGACAGAGTTACTGTATGAGTGAGGTGCGATGTAAGTAAACGAAGGCGGTGGATAGGCTAGGTTAGATTCAGGAAATTCAGGGAATGTGCCCGACTATGTTAGTACTTGTTTTGGTGTGGGTCGACGATCAGATGGCATCCGAACCTGGCCCACCTGCCCTTCAGTCGTCGATCTGGACTCTGGAACCAGGGCTGCGTGTCGTCCCAGGACGCAAGCGGTTGACTGTTGCACAGTGTGGAACATTCTTAATGATGCTGAGAGGTGATCCCATTATTGCAAAATACAAGCTCACGAAATACATTGAACATCATGTCCTGTTTATTTATGGAAATACCCTCGAGTGGGTCACGATGTACCATGTCTAGATTTCACCCGGTACGACGACATAACCTGCTAAAAATGGCCCAAGGCCAACAATGAACATTACAAGTACGAAATGTACAATGGGGCGTCCAACTGACTAACCCAGCATGTGTCAGTCCCTGAGGCCGAAAACACTAGAAAAAGGTTCCAGAAACTTTAAACTATTGCACTCTAAAATGGTTAGGTCGAAAAGATTGAGTGGCCTCAGGGAGATGAGACAGCACTTCACACACGACTTACTTCCTCTGTGACCAAGAGAGACTACTTAACATGGCGTTTTGCGAGAGATGCGGCAGTGCACATTCCTGCCAAACTTGATGAAATGCTTTTGCATGCCATTTCAAAACAAGACTGTACACTGAAAAATGTGAAAAATTAGTAGAAACACATTAAGAATATTTATGCCCATAGTCCAAAGTCTATAGAGGGCATTATCAGAAATACATCTGGAAATTAAAGCAACAATTAAACTTCTGTAAAAACATCAGAATAAGTTACATAATATTTAAAATGTAAATGCTCGTGCAAAATCAATAGCAAATTACAAATAAAGAAAACACGAAAAGGACTATTGAAACTTTTTCTTGGTGGGCTTTCTACAGTGGCCTACTGCCCTAGACATTTACATTGTGCATTCGTGGAAAATATAACTAAAAAGTTCTGTAATGCAGGTAACATAAAATGTTAAGTGTAAAATCAGTGTATATGCATCTGTCGTTAGTTTTGCACAAGTCACCCAGGATTCAAACCCGATGCCGTCACTTGCTGTCTGCATTACATCGTGGTGCGTAGCATCCCGACCTTGTATATATTCTCACACAGTCTCTAGCAGTTCTAGTTAATTTTGGAAATACTGCTAATTTGTTAGCGTGCCCTGCTTCGGAAAAGGGTAGTCAGAATCTGGTCATTTGAGGCTGGTAGTCCATCATCACAGCTTACAGGAACAGGTGTTAACCTGCTACGTAGCAAAGACTGGCGTTTAGGTGGTTTCTGCAAGTGGAGAGGGCGGTCACGTACCCAGGACCAGACTGCAGTAGCCCAGAGGTTGGAGGCAGCACAACGGGCGTCCGCTGCACACGTCATCCACCCTCTACTTAGGCGACAGTTTGGCCGCTAGTGGTAACAGTAGCCCGGATCTCGCAAACAGTTGTGAGCTCGCAGCTGGCATGGGCCTGCTGGTGGTGCTGGAGACAAAATTGTCGCTCGTCGATGGCATTGTTGATGTTGTGCTGTCTGCTCCGGCGTTGTTTCTCCGATGTCACTCATGTAGTGTCCTCTAAGACTACGTGCTCTGCCTGCACATGCTGCAGTCCGGCGGTGGGTGCTTATGCAGCCTGGTGGGCCTGTACGCCGCACAGGTGCCTCACTGCCTAGGGTCGTTGGGAGCCTGGATGCTCCTACATCTTCGACGACCCTGGTGAACTGCTGGACTATGAGATAGAGAAGTAGCGGTCAAACACGCAGGTTTCACCTGAGAGCATCCCATGCAGGAGGTCCGCACAGGGTGGTGGCATCGCTGGGTCTGCCGTAATGGTGACTCTGAGGTTTCAAAATGCTGCTCTCGCCATCAGCCTCGTTGTCTGCTTGGTCATATAATGACAGGTGCTCTGGTGGGGAGTATGGCATTGCAGCACTCTCATTTACGACCTTGTCCTCAGCCTCATTAGGTAAGCTGGTTGCGGCTTCCTCAGAGGTCAGGATTTTATCCGAGCCTGCTTGTCAAGGGGCTGGGCTCATTTGGCTGGCTCTGCCCCCCCATTCCGACCTGTCATGGTGGTAGGTCTCTTCTCGCTTGTCATCTCTGCTGAAGATGGCAAGGGTGAGTCTAAGAGAAAGGAAACAGACAAGTTAGGCTGGTTCACCCCCGCTGGTTCCTCTAGGTTCCCCTGGCTCTGGGCGTCGTGAATTCTGGTGGGTTTATTCTCCTTCTGTTGTGTCATCTGTGGGTGTTAGAGCCTGTGTTCTCACGTGTGGTGTGTCCTCACCCTTCTGGTTCTCGTCTGGTCTCTGCTCGCTTTGTCGCATATCCACAAGTCGAAGGTCCTCCCGAGAATATTTTGTGCATGGCGGCCCACTCGAATGATGTAACAGATGTTATGTGCAGCTCGAAGAATGACATAGGATACTGTCATTTTTGGGGCCAGTCCTGCACAGAATGCCCTCTTGCCTGTTGACTGTGGGTGTGTACGGGCGTACACCCTTTGTCCAGGCTGGAGTTGTTGGGGTTGCTTTGCGGAGCCGGGGCTCCACTGTGCCATATATCTCTGTTGATGTTGCCTTACCAGGTTTCTCTGTTGTCTGCTTCAACGGTGTCGCTCTCCACTGCTTTCCCGTGCTGTACTTTCCCCTAGCGGAAAGCAGGCCATTTCGAAATGTGGCGGAAGATTTCGACCCTGTAACAATTCGGCAGGTGAATATCCCGTAGTGGCATTTACCCTGGAGCATAGAGTGTACAAAACAGCGGGTAAATGATCTGCCCAACTCGTACTATCTGCCTTCACTCGGAACATGAGTTGTACCTTGATTTCCTGGTTCCTGCTCTCAGTTGGATTTACCTGCAGGTGGTAAATGGCAGTGGCCTGGTGTTCTACGTTTCATTTGGTGCAGTATTCATGCCACTTGCAGCCTGCAAACTGCGTAACATTGTCTGTTATAGGGCACGGGAATATCCCCACCTACAAAGAACTCATTTTCTAGGGTACGGGTGTTAACAGATCCATGTACTGGGTACGGTGAAGTCCTCTATCCATCTGGTGTACAGATAAGTTATAACCAGCACGCGAAGGCTTACCGCCTTTGCTACGCAGGTATGGCCCCATCAAATTGATGGCTACAGTGTCCATTGGTATTCGTGGCATTCTGGGCTGCCGTTGTTGTCTATCAGCGCGCCGACTTTTGATACAATTATAGTGCTGGCAACGGCGCACAATGTCCCTTGTGGGGCATGCAGTACCTGGCCAGTTGAAATGGCGTTTCAGGTTCGTCAGTGTCTGAGTGCCGCCCAGATGTCCTGCCCAGGAACTCTCGTGGGCAAACTGCAGGACAATCATATGTTCTGCCTCCGGTATGAAGAGTTTCCAGTTTGGTTTGGATGTTGGGCATTCAATCTGCAGAATGCCGTCCACGACACGCAAATGCGGGACTTCCCCTTGGTCGCACTTCTCTACCTTCTCTCGCACTACAGGGCATTGTTGCTTCGCGCCTATCACTCGGTTCTTCAATTCTTCCAGCATCAGTTTGTCTTGCACCATCATGGTGTAGCACCTGGGTGACTCGCGTGTACTAGTTGTTTCATCGCACACTGTGTGTGGCATGATTTAATTCCATTCCTTCTCGTCTACAGTGATGGCGTCTTGAGGGGCTCGAGACAATTTGTCCGCAAGCTCGTTTTCTGTTCTAGGCATGTGCTGGATTTCAAAATCGAAAGATTGTAGTAACAACGCCCAACAGGTCAGTTTGCTTCACACCTCTCTCATCGAATGCAACCATAGTAAGCAGCAGTTGTCTGTCCTTTAGGTAAATCTCTGGTATTCTAGATACTGGCGATATCTCTTGATGGCCCAAACGACTGCAATGCACTCTCGTTCTTTAACATCGTAGCGACGCTCCACTGCATCGAACTTCGCTCTACTGAAGTCGATGACGTGGTTCTCATCATCGTCGCCATACTGATATAATACCATTCCCAGTGCTATTTCACTTGTGTCCATCTGAAGGTCCACGTATCAGCTCGGATCATGTCTGGCTAGCTTCGGACATTCTGCGAATCTCAATTTTACCTCTTCGAATCACTGTTGGTATTCAGGTCCCCACTGGAAATGTTTGGAGGGTGACAGGTGGTCTGTGAGTGGTGCTGTAATTATGGCGAAATCTTTGATGAAGTCTCCGAGCAAATTTATTAAACCGAAAAATTTACAAAGGTGTTTTCGTGTGCGTGGAGCCTGTTGATTTTGAATGAGCTCAATTTGTTTGGGTGTTGGTTTGCTGCCCTCTTCATTTACGAGGTGTCCTAAAAATTTAATGCACTCCTTTCCATTGTGACACTTCTGGTTAGCGCATGTCAATCTGTTTGTGGCTAGTCTCTCGAGCACCAGTGACAAATGGTGTATGTGGTCTTCCCATGTTTCAGACCAAATCACCGCATCGTCGAGGTAAGAAATGGCGAACACACCAATGTAGCCATCCAAGATATTCACCATTAGTGCTTTTAAAATTGATGGAGCACATTTCAGTTGTGTGTGTGTGTGTGTGTGTGTATATATATATATATATATATATATATATATATATATATATATATATATATAAATATATATATATGTGTGTGTTCAGACTGTGTAAACAGGATGTGGTGCTGTGTCACATCTGTTCTCTTAAGGGGGTCCGTGGTGGCTGCGAAAATGTCCCGATGTTCATCCAGTATCCGTTGCACTGCATCACAGAACTGTGCTGATACCTCGTGGTCCAACTCGTCCAGTAATACCTGTGTGGTTGGATGCAATGGTTTAGGGTCCAGATTGTACACAATTCGCCGTTCATGCCTCCCGAAAAGGATTCTATGAGCCGCTGGTTCAACTACTGTGTTTTGTACTTTTATCCATGACACATCCAGTATAGCATCTTCTCTGAGTTCGGACGTGACAAGAGCAGTTGTGTTAGATGTAATGTCCCAGATTCTTACTGAGATTTCGGCTTCGCCTAATGTCACGCTATTTTCTAAGTTTGTGGCTAATTGAACTGTCCAAACAGCTGTTTTCAAATTTTTAGCATCAACAAAATTTCGTCTTACAAAGTTGTGCGAGGCTGTGGTGTGAATTAAGACTCTACATTTGTGGTCATTGAGGCAAACCGAAATGGGAAGCATGCCTCGATTCAAATTTTTAATGTGGATGAGAAGAACACGTTATGGAGTTTGATTATATCTAGTTTGCTGATGTTCGGATTTGCATTCGGTTTGGTATTTGGATTTGCATGCGAATTCGCATACGGTTTGGTATTCGGATTGGCATTCGGATTTGCATTCGGTTAAATATTCTGATTCGGATTCGGATTAACATTCGGTTAAGTATTCTGATTCGCATTCGGATTGGCATTCAGTATTGCATTCAGATTTGCATTCAGTTTGATATTCGGATCTGCATTCGGTTTTGACACTGTTTACACACACATCTGTAGCATGCACATTGTTACAGTCTATATTGTACTGTTGAGCATGGGTGGCACTCTGTGATTTACCTGAGTCAGATTTTTTTATTTCTCTAGTATGTGTCTGTCCTGTAAAGTTTTGGATTCTTGAAGTGGGGGTAGCATCCGGCCCCCTTACTCCGACTTCCGTCTCCTATCTCTGATAACATAGGCCTGCCAGCTGCTTTGTTCGAGCACTCTGTGTGCCAATGGTACACATCGCCTTCACAGTAACAGCACATGTATGTGGGTGGTTTAGAATAGTCTGGTTTGTATCCCCCAAATTTCCCATTGTTGCGGTCATGCAATTTCTCTCTACTTCGTTCCGCATTGGTCTGCTGTCCCCATCGTTCGTTTTCTCGCTCACCATGGGATATTTCTGGGTCTTATCAATGTGTGTAAAAACACAATCTTGGTCACATCGCGGTGTTTCTGCCACGACTGGCTGCTCCAATATTACTACTTATCGTAGGAAATCATCTTCACTAACGTGTATCAGTAAAGTTAAGCATTTCGGAATTTGAAATGGACAGTAGAGGCTGCAACCTCCATTATTTCCCTCACAACAATCTGTGGGTAGTATTTCTTCAACATGTTAAGTTTATTAGTAACAAAAGTACAAAGGGGCTTGTCGTGTTGCTGCTCTACCAGCAGACATCTACTCCGTGATTGCAATGATGCAAATGTGCCGCCAAAACGGTATTCAAAGGCGATTTTAATTTCACTCCAGGCCTGACCATAATGAGTTATACCTCGCCACCATGCATTTGCCTCACCTTAAAGACATTCGCCAATGCAGCTCAGCCAGTCTGCCTCCTCTGCTCGGTAGCGCTGCAGACGCTGCGTACAGTCTTGAAGGAAGGCTGCTGGGTCCTCTGCTGATAGTCCTGCGAAGGTTGGCAGCGATTGGAACTTACAGGATGTTGTATGTGCTCCTGCGCACGCACAAAGCGTAATCGTGTTGGCTGCAATCAGCTGATGCTGCTCCTACCTGGGCCATAACCTTGACCTGGTCGGCACGTGTGGCATTGTTGATGTTGCGTGCGTCGTAATTTCAGTCGGTGTAGACGAAGGGTAGGCGGGGCATGTATATTTCCATGCATCTCTTCCATTTACCTCATGCTCCATTTTCTTTCGTAACGATGTTCCTTATTCATGTCGCGTACTCGTAGCTGGTGGGTGTGAGAACAAGTCCAGGCACGAGTATTCTGTAAAATGTTCTGCTACCCATACTAATGTACGCATGGTAGACACGTCAGACATGGCTGGTCTCCTCACATCGAATTTTTTGCGGGTGGCAGCAGTCACATGAGATAAATCTGTCTTCTCGAACAGTCTGTCATTCCCTCGTGGTCACACACTGTTCCTGAAATTGCTACCGACATTTAAGACATGCCAAAGACACGCTGCCTAGTCTGTCACACCATTCAGTGTAAGTGAATATATTCAGACACTGTTGAAAAGTTGTTTGTCGGTGTTTAGGTAGTCTTTAAGTCCATGCAACGGCGACAATGTCCACTGTTCTCGGAGGCGTTCTAATATGGTTTCAGGCACTGTAAACACAACCATGATGGTTTACCTTTTGATAAGTGTGCGAGAGCATTGTTGCTAAAGTCCCAGTCCTTAGCTCTTTGCTCATCGCGCACTCGTGACGCTACCCGCGCATTATCACACTTGCATGTGTCCACAATGTTCACACATGAAAATGGGTCCTCAGCTGTTACTGGTCGTACACAGTTTTTTACATAACTCTTCTGCAGTACGTTTTGTTCTTGTCGTCTGCCAGTTCATCCTCGCAGAGTCTTTTCCAGCACACTTCACCGTCCCGAACATCGTGGCACGAATGTCCCCTCGCCCATAAGGGGGTTTCATTGACATGTAAGAATAGCGATGTCGATTCTGCAACATTAAGGGACTTTGTGTAGACTGCAGGTTTCCTCCGCGTGCTTCGACATCTTCTTGGGCACGGGAATCAAGGATTGTTCTGAATAAAAGGACCCGGTATTATTCGACGAATGGCCTAAACAGATTTCAGGAGAAGGAATTTCAGAATAATTCCGAATTTTGCGAAGTGGCGTATGCCGATAGTAGAGGTAGAGGAAATGTATGAATTTCAGTAAAAGGAAGATTTTAGGTTGGATTTGGGCAAAAATTTAGGCCCCACATTAGGTGCCACGTGATGTGGGCGGGGGATAGGCCAGGGTAGATTCAAAAATACAAGTAATGTGCCCGACTCTGCCAGTACCTGTTCTGGTGTGGGTCGACGACCAGGTGGCCTCTGAACCCTACCAACCTGCCCTTCAGTAGTCGACCTGGACTCTGAAACCAGTGCTGCATGTCGTCCCAGTACACAGGCGGTTGTCTGTTGCACACTGAGGAACACACTTAATGATGCTGTGAGGTGATCCCATTACTGCAAAATACAAACCTCACGAAATACTTTGAACTGCATGTCCTGTTTATTTCTGGAAATACCCTCGAGTGGGTCACCACATACCATGTCTAGATTTCACCCGGTACGACGATGTAACCTGCTAAAAATGGCCCAAGGCCAACAATGAACATTACAAGTACGAAATGTACAATGGGGCGTCCAAGTGACTAACCCAGCTTGTGTCAGTCCCTGAGGCCGAAAACACTAGAAAAAGGTTCCAGAAACTTTAAACTATTGCACTCTAAAATGGTTAGGTCGAAAGGATTGAGTGGCCTCAGGGAAATGAGACATGACTTACTTCGTCTGTGACAAAGCGAGACTTCTCAACATGGCGTTTGGCGAGGGATGCTGCAGCGCGCATTCCGCCAAACTTGGTGTAATGTTTTTGCATGTAATTTTAAAACGAAATTGTAGATTGAAAAATGTTGAAAAATTAGTAGAAACCCATTAATAATATTTACACCTGTATCTGGAAGTCCAGAGTCTTTATAGGGCAATTTCAGAAATATGTCGTGAAATGAAAGCAAACACTTAACTTATGTAAAAGATATTAGAGTAAATTATGTAATATTTTATATGTAAATGCAAAGCAAAGTCACTAGCAAATTACAAATTAAGAAATTACAAAAAGGAAAACTAAACCTGTAATTGCTCGATTGAGGCTGGTAGTCCATCATCACAGCTTATGGGAACAGGAGTTTACCTGCCGCGTTGCGAAGACTGACATTTAGGTGGTTTCTGCAAGTGGTTAGGGCGGTCACGTGCCCGGAACCCAGCCTCAGTAGCCCAGACGTTGGAGGCGGCAGAATGGGCGTCCCCGGCACACATCAATGTTAACGTCAATAATAATAACATACACCTGAACTTTGTGTGTGTTAATTGCTTCGCTGCTTCTCGGCGCATCAGGGTGCAGAATCCTTCAAACTATCTCCAGTGTTATTGGGTGTACAGGTGCCCGAGATCCCTGTCGAGTGTATTAATTGTGTGTTTCATGCATGGGGCGATCCTTTGACATTGCCAATATGGGTGTGATGAGGGGGCAGCGTCTCGTGGAACCTGACTAGGGTATCTCTCCAGACACGTAGTTGCTGATATATGAATTTAGCTAGATAAAGTGAGGAATGAACATCCTTGTAATTAATGTTTGCCATACAGGATGCCAGTCCTTCAATGATGTTATGTTGCCTGGGCAGACACAGTACATTTGGAATCTCATGGTCTTCGTCGATGACCGCATGGCTGCTTCCTCACAGAAAGGCCGATGTTGATAACCTGTGAGTTAGACTGAGGAGGGTTTTTAGGCCCCCTCCACGCCTCGATGCACAAACGGACACTTAAGAAAACATAATACAAATCACTAAAAGAACGATTCTTGGGTAGGTTACTCCAGAGTAGGCTGGGCTCCTGAAACTTACATGACTGTGAAATAACACGCATGTGACTTTATTAGACTTGCTGTAATTGCATTGCTAAAACACCACAAACAAAGTGGTATGGCACTGAAGCGGGTCTGCTCCATGGTTTGTCAGTAGCCTACATAATGGTGTTTAACTTGCTTGCATACATGTGAAACGCACTGTGCTGAAACTCCGGAGACCGAAAGTAGATTGAAGAGGATGGCGATCGCGGATGTGTGAAAGATAACCAGGTTCCTTTGATGAAGTTTAACTATTACAGTGAAATGACTTAACATAAAACTTGAAGACCTCCCTGTGCCGTTTATTAATTGTATATTATTTGTATTTGTATTTCCTGGCACATTTGTTATTTTTTCTAACATGAGTGAGTTATTAACTATAATTAAACTTTATTATTAATTCAAGGGTACTATGATTACTAATTTTCATGCAGCATTTCTCTGCTTGTGGTACTACGTTTTATTTTCACGTCTCCCAGTCCAGGCAGAGCGACCACATGTTCGCTTCACGTGCCAGCTCACCACGCCAGTATCAGTCTGTAATACTATCCACAGAATACACTGTACGTGCCTGGAACTAACGTCCTCACAATGTTAGAGAGAGACCGCATCCTTCTTGCGTGTCCTTGCGTTGGCACTATTCATTCATGTACTCGCCTGCAGGAACATAGATAAACTTTGCCCCGCCTACCTTCGTCACTCTGTTGCAAGCAGCATGCGCTGCGCACAGAGTGTACTGCTTTGTCAGCACTTTTAAGCACTCTATAGAGTCCATGCGACATCTATCGGCGAATTTCTAAGCTTTTCAGTGTCACCACGCTCACCGCACGTCTTTTGAGCGCTTTCATGTAAGCCTCCACTCAACCGACATGACGTACCACGGTGTTGCTCCTCGTTTTAAGGAGATGCTAGAGTTCGGGACTTAGTGCCCAAGTTGTTCTCTATTGTTCTTTTATGTCATGTAGAGTAGTTAACTTTGTTCTCTTGTAAGTGATTTGAGGCGTTGGTGATAAATTTTTAATACATATCATTTTGTGTACTTGAAGATACAAGCCATCGAGTTTACCCTTCTTAGGTGAGTCTTCCCACCTCATCCGCCCTTGTTAGGCCCTGTTTTGTCTTGTAGAAACTAATGTTAACTCTCCACTTACCTTTTTATTTGTTACAGTGGAGGGTTGAAGTATTCTACTGCCAAACTTTAAGTACTTGAAGTATGCTACTGGCAAATTTTAAGTTCCTCAAGAATAATACTTCAGCTTAAGGTTTCAACTGTACTTCAACAATTTATGTAATACTGCAACTTTAAGCGAAGACATATGCTTTCAGTAAGTCCGGCCTTTGGATGTTTACTCGCTGCTATGTCATATGTTTCAGCTAAGTGCTATGTAGCAGCATAAACTTTAAATGTGTTACTGTTGGTACATGGGATGTATTTCTCAATTTTATATCAGTCTTATGGGTTATGTTTGTGATTTGTTTATATAACTTTATTTTCTAACAGTGTTTTGACTAGAGTAGTGGGAACAAAATGGCAGCCTAGTCTGTGAGTGTATGTAATAACTGGGAATTAAAACTATTGTGAAACCAGTAAAAACTGCATGTTGTTTGGTAACTTGTGTTTAAAATACTAAAAAAACCAACAGGTTATGGGCCCAGGAAGTAAAAGCTGTGTGAACTTCCAAATGCATAGGGATCTGTGAATGTTAAAAATTGTGTGTTTAGTAGTGCATTAAAGAAGATGGAGTCACAAGAACTAAGTGAATTGTCCATTGTGGACAAATTAAAATAACCAGAGGACTTTCAGCTGTGGAAATTCAAGGTAAACATTTTGTTCAAGGCACAAGGGCTTTAGCCTATGATGTTGTGTTAGGAGAGGCCAAAATTCCAGAAAAGGGTACAGAGGGCTATTTAGATTATGTAAAAAAGGATGCAAAAGCCCAGAAAATTATCATCACAACAGCTGATAAAAAACCCATTACACATATTTTGACATGCATCACTGCTTCAGAAATGTATAAAAGACTATGTGACATTTATGAACGTGATGCTTCACAGCAAAAAAAATGATCTCTTGCAAGACTTTTTTGATTACAAATATGCATCTGGTAATGACATTGCAGCTCACGTCAGCAGACTGGAAAATTTGGCTTTTCGACTGAAAACTTTAGGAAATGACGTACCTGATAGCATGTTGATTTCTAAAATCCTGACAACGTTACCTGTAAGTTACAACCATTTTCTTAGTGCCTGGGATTCTACCCCGACTGAAAACAAAACCTTGGTAAACCTCACAACTAGATTGATTGCAGAAGAAAAACGGTACAGTGCTGGCAGTTCCAAAGACAACTGTGAAACTGTGGCTTTCAAAATGAGTGT
>PNEQ01013830.1:0-45683 GCA_003012365.1 Medauroidea extradentata | reverse complement strand
TTAACTCTGATCACCTTCATCCTTCACACCCTATTCTATTGTAAATTAGTTTACCCTGCTTTCTATCGTAGTTTGTTTCCTGGCAGGTTCATGGAAGCTCTTACTAATAGGAACTGTTGACTACTGTATGAAATTTAAACAATATAAAGTTCCTGAAAGTAAACTTCCATGTACTACTTTGTTTCTTAGAAATATTATACTTTTGTAGACTGGGCAAGGACTGACATTTCTCGTTATAGTATTGCGAGCCCAATAAGCTCATGTCTGGTGTTTGTGTGAGAGAGGTGAAGTTACGTATACTACTCTCCGCACTTTATATGTTACAGTGTTTAAATCATTATTTGATCCATCCAGTAAACCGTTTAAACTTTTTTCACTTAACGATATAGGCCTAAATACCAAAAATTTAAGTGTTAAAATGTCGTCCCCAGGAAAGAGCATTACCTCAAGAATTTAGCAGAAGACCCAACAAGAAAACATATCAGTGAACCTTTTGTTTATATATATACACACATACACATACATAATACACACACCTTGCAAATTCGTACTGTGCTGATATTTCTTGTAAGTATTAAAACGAACACATAAGAATTTCTCTGTAGTGATGGAAATTAAAGTAATACTGCATAAGTAACTATAACAACTTATTTAAACCAGTTTTATCTTTTATGTTTAAAATTAATTAGAGGGCTTACATCAATAACTCATGCAAGTTATTTAAAAGTAGTTTTTATTAAGTATAAAATTAATGAAGAAGTACAAAATGCAATAGTACAAATGATAATTAAGGACTGTGGATAATTAGTGAAGTGTCAAGTCAGTTGAGTACGGCACGGCCGGTGAATGAGGCGATCCACTGCATGTAGCTAGCGACGTTTGTATAGAGGGTGGGGTAACCACTCATACAACCAGTGGGCGGGCCAGAGGATACAATCCCCACCTGTGTGTTGCTGCCTTGTAGCACCAGTGGTCCTCCGCTGTCACCCTGCACATAAATACATACACAGTATCATCACACTGGCCAATACTGACTCCTTCTATTCTCCTAAGTTCAGCATCTACCCATACTGCTAACATGACAACTGAGCTACACGATAAAATAAAAAAATTACAAAAGAAGAAATATCACGAGCTTACACCTGACGAAATGTCGGAAGCCTCTAACGATGTTCTATTTTTGCTAATATATCAAAAGTCTCGAAATGAGAACTTTTTCTGTATTTAGCGAATAATTTCATGATGTATTTTTTTTACAAACTGAAGATACTTAACTTGTACTAAACACATTTTTAAAATATGCACAACTGGTGTTCCATAACGTGTAGCTAATTGTCAATAAGGGGTTGCTGATATACACATTCAGGAATATGTAATGCTGTTCCATTTAACAATCTATAAGTTTTTTATTTTCTGTGAGCTCAACTTGAGATGTGTACCAAAGCTTATAGACACAGTAGACTAACAGCTAAATAAAATCTGAAATCGGAAAACAACACTATTGTATACTCACTTCATAATTACTTTGCACAGATAATGTAAACGATGGACTTATGTTTGACTTATGTTTGAAACGTACGGGATTTACATTGGCCGGCACATTAGACAGCTGGGAAGTTTAAGACAAAACACACCGCTTTCCTGAAATTGTTGGTATGTTTCGTGAAGCAAGTGATAGGTAACTATGCCAGATCATCGTAGATCCCCCATTCTGTTACTAACCCGATGTGTTAACAAATATTTGGAAACGCATTTTCAAGAAAGTGGCTTGATTATATGATGATTGTTAAAGTACTCAAAACTTATGCTCCGTCTACCTTCGTCTACAATCTATTTGTGTTTAAATTATTGAAAATAACTTCAGACAGGCCGGGAGATTCGTGGCTAGCTATTCGTAAGGAATGACTTCTCCATTTTCTGCAGAATTTTATTGAAGCCTGAAAGCTGATTTCCCTTACTGATAGAAACATTTATGTATGTTACAAATATGGAAACTACAATTATTATTCACAGCATACAAAACGTCGAATTCAATGTAGGATAGACATTTCTGTTTACCCGTGACGCAACTCAAACGGAGCAGAAAGTAGCTCAAGAGATTGATTGTGATACCTGCCGATCCACAACCTAGGACATAAATACTATCTTGTCCGCCCAATGCGTTTTATCCTCCAGCATAAATTCATTCATTTCTAGGGG
This sequence comes from Medauroidea extradentata, assembly GCA_003012365.1. Classification (NCBI taxonomy): domain Eukaryota; kingdom Metazoa; phylum Arthropoda; class Insecta; order Phasmatodea; family Phasmatidae; genus Medauroidea; species Medauroidea extradentata. Next base: position 43,484 of record PNEQ01013830.1, on the reverse strand, counting down.
CATGGCAGGCAGACCATGTTTTATAAACTGGCGTCGACACGTTTTGTTGCACCCCACTAGATGCAGAGTAGAGAGGGAGGAAGTGAGTACTCACATGACAGGCACTCTGCAGGTTGTTTCCTGTGACGCACAGCTTGCCAGAGTTCATCATGGACCCGTACAAGGACGCACACTCGCTGGCACTGATCACAGTCTGTGGCACGTACAACAGAACCTGGCTGATGTCCGAGTCTGCAGACAAAAACATTACCTTACACGCATCCTCTAAAATAGCGTACGTGAGCTATATTGCACTTACTTTGCGGAAACAATATTACAACAATTAACTCAACTCGAATGTAATGACAAAAAAATAATCAAGTGAGATTTTGTAGAATAATTACATGTTATATATAATCGAGTTGCGAAATAGGGCTTGTTATAATTTTAAAATTGTATTACTTTTATGCGTTCACTTTTGTTGATAGAAATGTTTTGCTCAGTTCAACGAATGGATTTTCTTGAACATAACTTGAAGTCTGCCCTTAAAGAAACCAGTTCTCCATGTCACACTATGATACTAGAACAGATCCTAAGTTTACTTACTGTCAGAAGTTTTGCCCCATCCACTGATCACCACTGTTTGCCCTTCAAGGCTGGATGAGAACTGGGATTGCGACGGCAACCCAACTGTATTGATCACACCTGCAAGAAACGTTCACTCATAGCTAGCATTTAACGTATTCCAATTCAATAAATTATAGTAATATATGTAGAAATCGTTGAGTAGTTTAATATGAGTACTGACTAGAGAGAGTGACAGGTTGAGGCAGTTGCAACAGAGTTATATCGTTGGTGAGTGTCTGAGGGTCGAACTGCGCGTGGACAGCCTTGGCTGCAGCATACGTGGTCACAGAACCTGACTCTTGGCTGTTCAGGTAGGTCGCTCCCAGTGTGATGACGAACACCGAACCCCTGCAAACATAAACAACGCCTCACTTACAATCCGTCTACAATCACTGAATAATTCTATTACAAAATTCCTTATTTATATTTCGTAAAACGACTAAATTCATATTAATATTATCTATCTCCTGACAAACAGTACAATATGACATTTTTGGTATGCGTATTAATTTTAATTTGCATTACACATTATCATGCTTATTTAAGTGAGATTAATATATATTTATAACGAAATTTACTAAAGGAAACATTATGGCTTATATGCAATTATAATTAAAATAGCTTTGTGTCGAATTGTTTATCATATGTATTACTAAATTCGGGCTTAAAAAGTACTGTAGGCCTAATTGTGAAAAAAATAATTCATAAGTCTGAACTTACTAATGTACATTACGTAATATTATAGTTTTGGGCAATATCTGCCCAAAAAACTTTAATAAACTTACTGTTTAGTACAATACTTAAATAAAGCAATTTGTTAACGTTAGTACTGTTTGTATTATTTATTTCTTTGATTTATCTATGCATTTGTAATGTGAAGTATTACATTAATTGGCAAACACATAGAATTACTCAAAAAAGCTGACCACTGTATTAACACGTGAGATCAGAAGATATTTCAAACGCATCTTAAATAATTGCAGTTCAAGGTACTATCATAATACTAAGTATATAGGTATGTAAGATATTTTAATTGCAATTTGATTTCATGAAAGAGATACTAGGAATAAAGAATGTTTTGTTTAATACTAAGCGAAAACATAAATAATTAAACTTGCTGACCATCATTTCGTGTTTTTAAAAATATCTAAGAGGTTAAAAGTTAAAGTTGACTTGTATTTAACAAGGCGATGATAGGTTCTAGTGATAAATGTGTGTATGTAAAGAACATATTTATCTCCGAAATAGTGTTGTATTGCAAAATAAACTTAATGTTGACTCCAGTAATTATTTTCATCATAGCAAGCGCCGTTGCATGCGTTTAGGGGCTGTATGGCTATGTTAACTGAATAAGTAACAGTAATGCTAGTTGCTATGATGGGTGCGTTGCCTTACTCGTAGGAGCAGTGGGCGGCAGTAAGAACCCAGTTGGTAGAGATGAGAGAGCCACCACAGAAGGTACTCTGGTCTATGACGAGCTGTGCCTGCCACGGGAACTGACCAGGAGACGCCTGTATGCCGTTCACTATCTTCTCCGCAGGCCGCACCTCGCCCTGTGATTGGCCCGCTGACTCTGTGTCAAACATACGGCAGTCTATGTTTGCAGTGACTGCTACACGTCCACTCCGCCAACATACAAGGTGATACTATTAACTATTGTTATTAATCTTAATTTAAAAATTTATAAAATTAATATTAAATTTCATATCCCACATGTTTATGGGGATATTAATGCTTGTACGGATACATTAATTGTCTTAATACGATTAAATACAAGATTTTTGTATGTTTAATTGAGATTTATGTTACATGTTTGAATAACAGTTCATAAATATTTTGCGTACAATACTTGTCAATAGGCCTACAGCTATAGATAACATTATTTTGACAATTTAATTCTTCATTTAGGTGCCAAAATTAACTTTCAACTTGCAAACGATAAATAAATATACAAATCTGCAATAAAAATTATTTTCTAATATACATATATTGTATTGCACTATGTACTGACTCACCTTGCTGAAATTTGACAATGTCTCGTCCTTCCTCTTCAATGTTTTTGGCACTGAAGGGCGCTGGCCAGCCGTGAGCCCACTAAAATACATCATAGGATGAGCAATTTTTAAACATCATTTCAATATTTTTTTCTAAAAATGTAAAAATAGTTATTTTTATAAAATGTCTATACTTTTCGAATACGAGAATATTTTCAGTTTGTGGCTCAACAATGTTAAATAATTAAGAATTTATCAATTTTTTTAATAAATAATTAGTCGCATCGTATAGACAGAACTTAACCTCACTACTAATCTAGCCCATATAGCACGAGTATGTTATTTGACATTGTGTTGTATGTCGAATGTTAAAAAATATTTTAAAAAAACTATTTATAAAAGTTTTGCTTGATAGTAGGCCCACTGTACCGTGCAATATAATTTTATGTTACGCATCTTAAAATGCTGTAGACCATTATCACAAATAGAGTAGTAAGTGTCAGCTTCGATACAATTATCCGCTATTATACTCAGTTTCTCTCAGTAAATGTTTTAAAAAATCTCCGCATTGGAAGATACAAAGACGAAACGACAAATTTATAATACTTACTTGCACCGTTGCAAGGCATATAAACAAGGCTAACATGTAACTCATGGCGTCAGTGTGTTATGACTACTACTGCTGAATAAACTGTGCTCGTGTTCTTTCTACTACCTGCATTTATACCCCTTCAATTGTAAGTATAATGAACATTCTTCCACCACAACTGGGTCAAGATAACTGGAGCACAGGAACTAGGTTGATGTTTGCCAATATTTTCCCCGCTACTTGAATATTTTGTGTCAAGGTGAAAGATTTTGCAGTGTGTTTACGTAATCGTATTGCTCTTGTATTTATGAAGATTTCTAAAACATCAGAAGTAATATCATTTCTAAATGAATGGAACGCCATTTAAGAGTTCTAGTTGCTGATTTTCTTTTCTGTAATACGAAGCCAAACAACTTATTAATAAATGTGTTAAATGTGTGCAAATGATAAAAACACGTCTCGCACCAATAACGACTCTTTCTTTCCCTTCCCCACCTCTCTGACTGTTGGAGATCCTGTACATAAGATTTGCTTTCAGGGTATAGATCTTGGACACACTTTTTTTTCTTTTTCTGAGTCGCTTACGCCAATTCATGGTGTAGCACAACATTCAGTATTGTAAACGTAAATGTCATTACACGTAGGATTTTGAAAAGTATTATCACTCTTGCACTGAGCAAAGTAGCGCTCTGGTAACATGATTGTCTTGCATTCAGGAGGAGATTCCTTGTCCGGCCATTCTGATTTCGGTTTTCTGTTGTTTGCGAATATCGCTTCAGGGATTAAGAAAGTCCCAGATTGATTAATTTTCAGTTCCTGTCGTTGTGTCAAAATGTGTCTAACCGTCTCTTTTTACCTCGCTGTTGACGAGACAGAAAGCCCACTTGACTTGACTTACCCCTCTTTCTCATAAAAAATATTTATCTTTGCTATCATTATTATTATTATTACACATGTTAGCACTAAGAGACAGTGTTATAACTTGAATGCTACTTGATATTTCAATTTTTTTATTTTTCATTCTTCCTTTTCTCTTCAGAAAACCTCTTCGTTTTTTACTGTACTCCTGTTTACTTTCTTCTGTACATATATTCCCTTTTTTCATTTCTTTTACTTCAAATTTAGGTTTGGTTGTTAACAAACTATTTTTACCCCAATGAGGGAGTAAAGCAACTGTTGAAATATTTTGCAACACATTTTCAAATAATTTGTAGTCAACTGCAAGGAATACGTAAAATTTCGTATCGCTTTAATTATTAAAATCATTCACATCATGAATTTGACCAAAAAAAATCCTACTATATTACTTTATATAACCTGTTTTATTAATTTCTTTTATTAAATGCTTGCAGTATTAATACTTTTTTTTTTTTTTTTTACTTTGAGACATGTAAGTGTTCCTATTTCATACTGCAGCAGATAAACTCTCACATTAACTTAATAACTAATTTTTAAGACAAACAATTATGTTATGGCCAAGTTAGTGGATACGATATGGCTTGCTCTGCAAATATTAGTAATGTACTTTATTACAAACAGTTTTCCTAATTATTTTATGCGAGTCCTCCTGTCTGTATACTGGTAACAATGTTCGATTTATTTTTCTAATTTCTCTACGAAGACAATAGACTTGAACATTATTAAGTAATATGAATTAACAATCTTAATAAAAATTTACATCCATAAACGCTTGCTCAAACAACAGTACACTCACCAACAAAGAGATAATCATTGATAACACCGCTGCAGTAAAGTGTCTAGCTCAATTCACTTCGATGCGTTCGAAAAATTATTCTAAATAAATCTTAAAGTAATGGTTAGTATTTTGTCTCGATTTCCCGAAAATTGCAGAATCCGTCACCAATTCAAAATTATTTATTTAATGTAAATGTAGTTTTCCTGCAGTTTATATTTAATTTCATTGTGTTACTTCGTTATTTATTACGTGGGTGTTTGTTTATTACCTATGTTAAAGTGTAGGTACAAACGCTGCTCAGTTTTATATACTTAATCTCAAAATTTGTTTGGTTGCCAGTCATGTTACAAACTTATTTACTTCGGGTTTATAAAACTAAAAATGCAAAGTGCACGTTTAGCACAACTCCAAAATAACTGCGGCATGACAGTTATGTACGTATATGCGTGTAATTTTTTCTTACATTGGTGTTTAAATCGATACGACGTGTAAACCTCTATCTAAGAACAACATATTAAACAGGAAATTTTTAGAACATTTACATTGCCTACTTTCCGCAACAATATTGTTCGAAAGCAATCGTTTTCACTCTATATTTTCCTCAGTGCTAATAATAAAGTAAGTAAATTTCGTGTGACGGTAACGTTTGTGATAGGTTGTGATTACACCATTAAATGTTAGTTCACATCTCAGACGTTATGTGAAATACTTTATTTTTAAAACTACGAATTTAATAGAACTATTTTTACTGTGTTACAACTTACAATAAATTTTTTTTATCTTTCTCGTATCTCATGTTCCCTCCTTTTTAAGCCATTTTATTTACACCAGGTCGTATATATTAATGGTAAAGTTTGTATATAATTAGTTTTAATTATTAAAATTTAATCTTGACGTTTGTGGGTACTGTATAGTGTATTTAAGCACTTCATGTGTGACGCACGGGACAAACCCGGAAGGAATGTGTTTATTGTTGCCGAGAAATTAAATACTTCTCTACTCGTGGGTCACAACCATTTGAAATAGTTGACAAAAACCACATTGAACATGAATATACAAGGCCCGTAATACATACTGTCAAGCAGCAAAAAGTATTTATTTAAGTCGTTTACGTAAATTCATTGATAACACATTATTCTAAATAGTTCATATGGCTGCCATTTTGAAAAAATTGTTCATTATTTAAATAAGAATATATTTTTTCTGCGGTCTATCGCCCAACTAGACTACCGCCGATTTATTACGAACCAATAAAATATTTTTTCCTACAATGAGAAACAAATACTGTCGTATTTTTTTCTATCGTAGATACTTTCAGCATAACAAGCTTGGTAAAATGTATTTAAGTACACGACAGATACAGTAAACCTAGCTAAAATAGTATGTTATCGCTAAAGGCAAACATATCATTTCATAAAAACCTAATTTCGAAAATCAACAGCAACCTTAACTCCATGTGTTTAATCACGTGCAGCAGTAGCGACATGCTGTTCTTCCACGTATCTAATGTAGCGGTGAAGCAGAAAATGGTTGTCTTCGACCTGATTAAAATAGTTGTAATATCTGCACAACTCGTATTACGTCTAATTATTGCAACTGCAAATCAGAAGGTAAACTTAACTGTGAGTATTTCAGAAATGGTATACCATGTTCTGAAATGTGTGTATTAGTTGGGTTGCAGTGTCAGTAAAGAACAGAAGAACGAGGATATTAACAGCGGTCAAGATTCTGACATCTAAAGTGACAATCAACATGAACGTGACGAAGTATGTGTAGGCCATAACCTCTACACAGATTTCGTCACTTAACGTGTGTAAAGTCAGTGAGAGTGAGACAACGTTTTACCAACTCAGGAATTTAGTTTTGATTTGTAAAATAATTGTGTGAAATAACGTCGAGGTGAGTTAAGTAAGATTTAGGAACTGTTTTCACGGTAAGCACAGTGATATGACAAATTAAATTACTTGTAACTTACGTACTAAATGAGATAACAACGAAGTACATGTACTCATTTCATTTGGAAAATCCACTTAAAGGAAAATCATTCACGAAATAAAAAATGTAACTACGGTAAATGAGATTCACACAATATAAACCTTTACACATGATTACAAAAATCTATAAGTATTGTTGACTTATAATGTCGTGGGACTAATTGTGTCATGAACTGAGGAATTCTCTTCACACAGTAGTGAAGGTTTCAGATTCTTGTTTTGAATGTGATGGTTTGCCATAAATTTGACCTAATATGACTGTCTAATACAGGCTGTCGGTGCCTTGGCGTATCTGAGCGCATAAAGTTTGCCAAAATCTAGTTAATCCATTTGTTAGAAACTAGTTAGAATCATCTTACGGTATTTATGACTTACTGCTATATTCACTTATGACAGTTGACTTCCCTTGCCGCAATGATTGCATTGCTCGCTTCGACACGAGCACAGGAAGCAGCTGTGTTGCTATCGTTGTTAAAACAAGTGCTCGTCGTGATGCATAATTTCGCAATATTTTCGAGCACTACTAGTCGGAGGGCTATACAATTGAAAAAAAAAATCATCTGTGGCTAGAAATTACTGTTTTATTTATTGTAACATTCTTATGTAATCGTTGAACCGAAAGTCTAATTTAATATGTCACGTTAGCAAACAAGCAGAGTTTAAATATTAGTACACTTAATTTAGTAATTTTACCACATAAAAAGGTGGGTTTAAGAGTATAATTAATAACCCAATTTCAATATTTGTTTGGAAATTATTTCTGTTTTTATATTTTACCCTCAACGCTTATCAGTGTTCGTGACTGCACAAAATTATCACCTCGAAAATGTAGCTCAAAGATACTAATTCATATTGGAAACAAGAACCACTTGTCCTCCAGAATACGTCGATGTAAGACCTTCGCCAGTAGCCTTCCTTATGAAGGTTCCTTTTCGCAGAGATAACAGAAGTATATACAATATTGGCGAACTCTGTTCTGAAAAGGACACACTTGTGTAACATAACATGTGAAGCTAATATGATAGCCAGTAGTCAAGGCTGAGAAATTAGTATATAACCCAGATAAGTCGCACGTCAAGATGAGTTATCCAGAACCCAACTGTTCTACAATGAAGCATACCGCTCTTGTAATATTCCTTGTCGCTGCTTCTCAGGTAAACTAAAAATAATGGAGGGTACTAAATGTGTCCTCTATAGATTACAAAACTTATACATAGGTTACTATGAATAAGCCATAGGAAGTTCATAGAATTTTTTTTTCAATTTCATGTAACATTGTTAATTAATTAGATAACGAGTTCAGTTAAGCTAAACTGAAGAAAAGCGTAGCCAAATTTTATAAATAAACTGCAAGTTAATTAGTAACAAATTATAAAAGTATATATTCATTATTTAAGAAATTTGCACTAATATTATTCTACAATATATGCGCTGTTTAGATATTACATCTACTCAGTAACCTTATTACATTGTAGCAATTATAAAGTGAGCTATCGCACATGTTTAAATTGTCTTTTGCCACAATATCGCAACGTATGTTACTACTATACATACATGTATATATAATTTGGAAATAATACTTCCTAAAAGTATACATAGTATGAGGAGGGCCAGGTTATCGCACCCTGGATGCATGCAGTCTTACTACTAGGTGCCTGTAAGTCTGAAGGATGACATGAACTGAGGCCGAGGCAAGGGTCAATCGCCGGAATGAGGAGGGCGGGGGAAATGGGAGAGATCCAAAAATAAACCGCCGACCATCGGCATTGTCCGGCATTATTCCCACATGCAAAAATCCGGAGACCTACCCCTGCCGGGAATTGGAATTGAGTTCGCCTTCGTGGGAGGCAAGTTAACTACTAGGTGAAGCTGTGTTTCAGTTGTCTATCGATAACAGTCAGCACTAAGCGAATGAACATATCATTTCTAACTAAAACGTCACATTGAACATAAAAGGGTTTAAAAGTTTCGCTTATTTTGCTGTTAATTCTGAAAGGTTTGAGGGCTGAAATAGTTCCACATATAATGTAAATAAGGTTTTTATATCGTATTTCACTACGTAACCCCAAAATTTTCTAATCGAAAATTCTGACATATTTACATATTGCTTAAGGACACTACTGTATCATTGGTTTGAGGCAGTAGAAGTGATAACTAATTATTTTACTTTTACCTGTAATATTGAAGTTTGTAATATTCTTATTAATCAGAATATTCTATGCGATGCAGCGTTTATTAACATCAGGTGAGTCGACAATGCAACAGCGGATTATTTTCTAAGTAGCGAAACTATCCATGGTTACCTTTATACATACACACAGTGCAACACTGTAAGCAATACTAGCAAAAAAATCTCATTTGTGAGTAATTCGTGTCATTTCTCGAGTGTACATGTGATTTTATGATAGTTATTGCATAAATTAATTTACATGTTCCGAACCGTTTTTTTCTCTCATAACGTTAGATCATATTACATTTTTAAACATTAGTAACAGTTAAAACTCATAATTCCAACTTTCTTTACCTCCGAACAATTAATTACCTCATAAAATATTTAAAACATAAAAAAAATTTATACATGTTCTTGAGTAATTCATCTCATTAGTATGGAAAACAGTTTTATGTTTGTCAGGTAACAAACGTACAAATCTGTTAAATCAGTACTGGGGCGTTTTTGCATTGATTTGTACTACAGTATGAAAAATGTAAGAGTATAAATGATTTGAAGCTTTTTAAGTTCATTCGTAAGGCATTCATAAAAGCATACACCACTTCGGTTATTAGACAGCTATTGTTAAACGTATATTCCTAAATTTTGTAAAATTGTGCGATGAGAAAAAGGAGAAGGTAAGGTAATGGAATATGGTACATTAAAGAAATCTGTATTTGTTGCACTAATAACGTAAACGAAATTGATTGCTAACGTGTATTTTTTTTACGTGCACGTACCAAAGGTACACATATTGTGTTTATTGTATTACTGACAATTCAATTGATTCTATTGACATAGAGTACTTTTACTTGTCTCACTTCGTACAGTAGTGCCATTGACTTATATTACTATTTAATATTACATAAATTTAATGTATATAAATGTACAAAATATGTAGAGCCTTATGACATTGATATGTATTTTGTTTTAGGCAGCGCCATTCTTGCCTGAAGTGAACCATTCCATGATTCTTCCTATGGACAGGTTTATGCCAGAAATAGGTAAAAGTCTTTCTTTGTCTGGTGAATAAACTGATAAATCAATTTCTTTGCTTAGTATTTTAAAACAACTTAAGACATAAATTACAAACACATTTTAAACTACCAACGCAGTACATAAGCCGCAATGGCTGTGTTAATTTTGTGGTATAAATGTATTTTTTCCTTTCTATACTGTTACTGGCGTGATTTTGAAATGATGTTGCTAAAACTAGACATACTGTTAACAGATCAGATTTGTGTATAAAGTCATTCTTAAACACTGTTAAGAAATCTTTGGGTGTCTGTATATCCGGAGTAAACGAACTTGGATTATTATTTCACTTTAGTACTGCGCTGATGGAGCACATCAAATGAAATTTTTCCGTAGCATTATTTCGTAGTAACGGAAAAAGTATCGCCTTCGATTTTTTTAGATGATCTCGTTCTTTTCCTATCTGATCTCGTTATTATACTATTATAAAAAAACGAGAAAATTCTAAAAATAGATATTTGATGTGAGATGTCGAGGTTTCCCGTATGTTTGAGGTAACGTATTATGGGCACCCTTTCTTGGTAGAAATATATTCAGTAGTTAATAGTTTATGTTTGTCACGATGCTCATGCTGGTTTCAGCACTATCCCGCCAAACAGTAAATATTCAAATGTAACTAAAGGAGGTGGCGCAATGGTAATGCTGACGTGGAGTGTTTGTTGATTGTCGCAGAAGGGGCTCCGAGGTACCCAGTGACGAAGATTGTGAACGGCCAGAGGGCGGTACGTGGACAGTTTCCACACCAGGTGGCCATCTACCTGGACAACAGATCCTTCTGTGGTGGCTCTCTCATCTCTACGTCCTGGATACTGTGCGCTGCTCATTGCACTCTCCGGTCAGTATCTTACCACCTGCAGCATCCAACCATAGCATCTAGAGTATGGTTCACATTCTACTGTGTGGGTCGCACCAGCACGCTGTTGTTCTCCAGTAGCCGAGTTCACATCTTCGCTGATAACAGGCAGTTGTCTTTCAAAAATTTCGATACGAAATTTGTCTCCGAGTGAATTGTTCACGAGTAAGTCAGCACCTGTTGAAACCGTTTTATCAAGAAATGTGGCGTTTAGTTTTGACAAAGGACGGTACATACTATACCATATATTTATGTTAAAAACAGTCGTACCGCATGGCTCTGAGGTTAACGTTCTTGGTCGATGGACCAAGAATCCCGGGTTTTATTATCGGCCGGGAAGAAAGGTTTCCGTTACATCCTCGGGTTCAGGCGACCTCGGTTGTTCCCCCAGACGTTCAAACAAGATATCATCATCGTTACATGTTACAAGCAAGGTAAGTGGGTTTTATCACTCGTCGGTGAGGTAAATATTGATGGTGACACACGGCTTTACACGAGGGCAACAACTGAGAAAGAAACCGGCCATGGCCTATTTTAAGTAACAGTTTCATCATTTGCCTGGATTAATTTCGGGAAACCATGGAAAACTGAAATCAGAATGGCCGGAGCAAACACCACTGCATTGCAGTAGTAATCGTAACTTCATCTATTTGTACAGGTGGTGGAACACTTCACAGTATGATTTGAATTTTAATCTTGAATAAAGAATCATTTTATAATTGGTATTCAAGCCTAGTAATTTCTGTGCGTTTAAATGAATGTTACTGATCTCTGTCACGAAAGTCAGCAGAAAGTTATTTTTAACATAGCAGTTTATACTAACAAATAACTGAGATCGAAGTAAAAAAAATTATTACGTAAATATTGTGTCACTATTATTTCTTTTCAGAGAAAACCAGACTACGAAAATTAAAATAATATGATTTCATTAACTAAAATTTCGCTCGTACAATTAGTTGTGGCCGTGATTTGAAACTATTTGGTTTCGACTTTTGTCATAAACAAAAACTTAAAAGAAAAAAAATCAACCAGTAGTAAAAAAATTATTATCTGATTATTGTCTGTGGTTGTTTTTAGAGTCAGAAGTGCGAATATAATAATGTTACACGCTAAGTTGTTCGTTATGTTAGGTTTAGGCACATTATGTATGCTGCTGTCTTTCTGTGAATGTTAGATAGTCGATTTGCTTTAAATAATATACAAATATTCAACAGTTCCACTGTAATGTCAAAAATTTATTTTCACGAAATAATATTATTAACGTTGAACGAGTTACGTATGATGGATGCGTGCACTACACTGGAACTTTGTTTGCAATATCTGAATAATATATCATTTTATCTTTCATGCGTTTATGAAACTTTTCCGTGTGCAAGCACGGAGAGAATTAGGTTTGTGATTGATAACTTCCGATCAATTCATACTTTTTACGGATAACACAGGTGTTCAAACCATATTTTCCGAAAACGTAAACATTTGTGAGATATACAAACTCAGAACAAATTAAGTCATTTATTTCTGATAAAGATAATCCTACATGCCATAGTTGCTTCCTGTACATCAGTCATTGTCGCATAAATATTAAAACGTTAAGTTTTGACGTGATAAGTAACATTTTAACAGAAAATACATTTACAGCAGTTTTCGTATCTTACAACTTCATATTTCAGTATTGTTCTGCTAGTCTGTCTAGTTTGATACGCTACAACGATTAATAAAAAGGATTGAAGTTGCCCGTTTCATTTATGAGGTGATTCTAACAGTTATAAACATATGTAGCTGATTATCTCCTTTATACATGAAGATTAGGTTGCAATAATTTTACACTTTTACGTGTAAACAGACGCGAGCGATGCTAAACTTAAAATTTGTATACATGTAAAAATGCAGTGCTTCGCTACGATTTTATTGTTGACTATACCATACGACATTATTGGTTCAAAATAATAACTCACATTAACTAATATTGTTTCAGTGTTTTTAGTTTCGTAATGTGGCGGAGAGCATACGCATACATACTGGTGGCTTTCAGAAATGTGCATCCAATGTTTACCCCTTTCAGTCAAATATTGAAATTTCAGTACCATTGTTATTTTTCAGTTGGATTACGCAATGCCGTAAATAACAAATAAAATACTTTTTTCATGCTCAAACATATTTCGCATTTGCGGGAATCGTAACTTAACACCAGTGCCGAGGTGTGGATGTATTCCAAGTTAAGTGGTTCTTAGATATAACTATACACAACTCTGAGTTGTCTGTAAATCCATTATACTGGTAGAGCAGGTACTCACCTCAAGCAGTAGTAGCCAAGAGGCAAGAAACAAATTCTCCAGACGCACGACTCCTGTAATAATAAAATAGTCATTGGTTGGTTCCTGCAAGTCGGACAACGCCACTTGTACATGGTGAATAGTTGGGTCCAGCATTGCTTCCCTTAAAAAAACGCCCACTCTTCACCGTTGCTCTATACGCTACTTTCCCACATACAAAAATTAGGAATGATCTCCACAAGTTATCGAGCCCACGTTGCCGTACTCTTGTGGCAGACGAGTGGTGTGACCACTTAACTACCAAGTTAACAAGGCGCTCACATTAACTTGACACGGTTTGGACGTTATTATTTTCACAAGAACTACCTACAAGCGAATCTATAATGATCTGGGATTCTCTGAGGAGAAAAATTCCTGCATTAAGGTTTGCGGCCATTTATTTATTAAGGAAGACGCTGTGCTGTTACAATCTTGTCAAGAAAACTATGACATAATATACAGTATATGAGAGAAGAGGGTCGCTGTTGGCGCAGTGGCTAGAGCGCAAGGCGATCCGGTTCCGATCTCCGTCGGGGTCGGTCCCGGACATTCGCATGGGGGAATCGTGCCGGACGATGCCGTTGGTCGGCGGGTTTTCTCGGGAATCTCCCGTTTCTTCACCCCTTCACTGCTCCGTGCCCACATCACGTCACTCCTCACCAACGCTAAAGACATAGATGTTTAGTGCTGACCAAAATCTCTTCATTCATACATGAGAGAAAGAAGCAAATATATATAGCATATATGTGTGTACATTCACAACATACAGAGTATACACGTATTTGTGTATATGTATAGATATTTATATAAAAACGCTAGGGATATGGACGTGTACGTGTGGCAAAGAGCAGAGTGTGATGTATGTGTGTGCTGCAGTATCTCAACGTTCAGCGTACACCTGGGCGCACAGAACCTGAACGCCGCGGAGGCTGGGCGGGTGACCTCGGTGTCAAGAAGTGCCATCAACCACGCCGCCTACAACCCCAACAACCTGCACAACGATATATCCCTGGTGCGACTGCCGGCCCCCGTCACACTCTCCAGTGAGTCCGTCTTCCTTCACTGCATCGCCTTCTTTTGTCTCTGTCTCAGGCCTGTGCTCTAAACAAATGCGCGAACTCTGAGTATTTATTAAACACTTGCTCGTTTCCTGTTAACTTTCCTTCCTTACCCATATTGTTACTTCCACTGAGATAATTGCCAAAGTATGATAAGTATAAAAACAGCGAATGTTTCAATCCACATGAGTCGCACTGTTAAAATGCATTTAAAACATAAATTTTTATATTATCGATGTTTACTAATTAACAAAGTTTACTACGTATATTTATTCTGTCTCTGTAAGTCCGTGATTATGGTAAACCAACCAATTTCACTCCATCCTGCCTTCAAATACAGCGGTATCTTGATAGTAATTTTTCCAGTGTCTTCGGTTTTGGTCAGTTACGCCCTTTTTTTGTACATCCTTTTTCCCAATAATATCTCTTGCATTATAATATCAGTTATTTTATCATTTTGCAAGACATAAAGCGGTGGATATAGAGATATAGTTAATTGCGTTACTTTAGGGAACAGGTAAATAATTTTTAAACTATTACTAAAACTGTTTACTGACGTTTATATTACACAGATAGTTTATTAAATCATTGTGGAGTAATATATGTTATGTTTACTCGCCGTTTTTGTGTCACCGATATGCGATAAGGTATACATTTTTAATTCCAACATTTGCGATGTCACCTTCCTTCTTCTTAAAAGCTTAAATCACTGTGAGTTCGTAATATTTACTTATATTTTTTTTTTCAGACTTTATCCGGCTGGTGAACCTCCCTCGCCGCTCCCTGGCAGGTAACACATTCGTCGGACAAACTGTGCAAGTGAGCGGATGGGGCCGGTTTTCTGATGGTAAGTCTCACTGAGCTACACGGACGCTCATCTTTCCACCATAGAGTATAGCTGGCCTAACTTGTACACAGTACACTTTCTTGTAGTAACTACCCGCAGTGCGTGTCTACAGAAGAAAATACACAAGAGAAATCAACTCTCAGAACAGGTTGTAGACATAAAACTGCTACCGAATTTCACTTTTGTTTACACTAAATTTTTAACGTGTCTCATAAGTTTGACAATTTATTCAAAGGTTACAGAAACAAAACAGCACATCCAAGGTGACTACTGTTCGTCAGCTTGCAAACATTCCAATATTCATTTTATCGACACAGTATTAAGACTAAATCTTGGGTCACCGATTAACGATATAATTCCCTGTAATGAAGACCTCTATTACCGTTACAGATGGAATGTATACGTCATTAAAATAAACGTTAACGTGTTTTTAGAATACTTAGACAAGTAATAGATTCATCATAAATTGCAATCAAAATTGTTTCACTTAAACAAAATTTAATTCACGCATCATATTCTTGTTCATTAAGAATAGAGAATTTCCGGAACAAACTCACCACCATATAACATGAATTAATTTATAATAACAAACAGTGATGTATAACTACGTACACAATTCTATGAATCAAGTATTTAAATGCTTTACTGTATTCACTACATAAACACATTTAGTTTGCTACTTACAAGTAGACAGATTATTTTGTTTGTGCTCCGACTTTTTTCAGAATAGGTAGCGCATATTGGGCTTAACAAAAGACTTGTAAGCATCTACCATATCATCCTCCTTTGGAACAAAACAAGAAATCAATAAAGGCTACAGGACCACGTGCTTCAAGAGATTCGTCACTTATACTATGAGTGAAGCACAAGAAATGAGCGCAGTTGCCTCGTAATATAATGTTTAGCTATGGTAATTTTAACTGTGTAGGCGTATCATTTTACTATGTAAAAAGGGGTAATCCAAGTTAGCTGCAGTAAATGCAAAGAGTTTTGCGGATATTTACATACTGTTAGGAAGGTTTAATAGTTTTAAAGCGCAAAGTTTTAACGCACTGAACAGTTCAAAAATAATGTCCGCTGTCGGCGATAGTAAATAATTTCGAATGTGGTTATATAAAATTGAGAAGAGTGATTAATTTTTATATGCGAGCGTGTTTTCGATCATTATAAATAATTATTTTGAACACAGTGTATCAATAATTCATGAAAACGCTCTACATGATCGGGATCATTCCTGAATTTTTGTAGGAAATAGCATGTAAGGTTTGGGGTTAGGTGCCATCATGACGACTCTCGCCGCTCTGGAATGTATTACACGACTGGTAGGCACGTTGGCTTCAAACATTCAAACGTGGCTATATCTCCAGGTAACTGCGTATAGTAGTAGCACATTAAATGCGAGAGCGCCCATCGTTGCAGACATAGAAAAAGACAATATATTCATCTGATATAACCTCTGCTTCACTAGAAAACCTCATGTACTGCCGTTCACCCCCTTCCTCATGAAATTGTGTGTCAGCTGTTGAACAAAATTATAAAATACTAATAATTAGAGATTATGGTTTATCGCGGGAAAACTTGACTATTTGCTAGGCTTCAACGTACGTTCAGCTTATCAAAAGATTACTGGCTTTTCCTTGTACGCGAAGCTACTGCCCTATTTGATTAAGCCAACATGAATACCGCTATTTTAATATTTGATGCACGTTATTGGTCTATAGACAGCTGTCTGTGTAAGTGTTTTCAAGGCTATGCTGGCACAAAACATTTTCGCGATATACCATCATCTCTACTAATAATAATACATTCTCGTTGTCAATAAAGGAAACGCGCGAATAAGAAAAATTAACAGGTAATTACAGATCTAATTGCGTGCAAATGTTTATAAGTAAGCTTTCACGTGACGAACTCTGTGGAAAAGGCATAAGATGGTTTGAACTTGTGGGTGTCTGCTGTGCTTCTGCTCATTCTATCATTGGCTTGGTTTGCGAAGAGCACCTACAGTATCCTATATTTGACTCTGAAGAATGCATAAGTACCAGAGATTTTAATGACCATGAGCTATCCAACCTCTTCTGAGGTTCTCTTACGTGCGAGGGATTATGCACGGGTCTGGAGCTAACAAAAAAAATGCCTTTCTGCAAATCAAGGTCTGGTGAATTTCATTTGTAATAGCAGTCGTTCCAAAATTATTTACAGTAGGCCCACCATAAATATAGTACACAAAAATAAAAGCTGAATGTAGTCTCTCCTTTTTGGAGAGTAACCGAGTTGAATTGATATAATTTTCGTAGAACAAAAATTAAAGATTTGGTTTTTATTTAAATGTTATTAATATTTACCATAATAGGAAAATATTACAATCCCAAGAATACAGAACCACTCATCAAATACAAAAACCCGAGCACTGCGCAGGACTTGTCAGATTGTTAACATAGTTTGACGATGTTGTTACAGCGAACAGTGCGATCAGCGCCCAGTTGAACTTCGTCACTACGACCATAATTGCGAACGCCCAGTGTGCCCAGACGTACGGAGGAAGCATAATCGCTTCAACCATCTGTGCTTCCGGGGCTGGAGGAAGGAGCCCTTGCCAGGTACGTGGCACCATTAAACATCACCAGGAAAATATATTATTTAATGGTAACGTTTTTTCACTGATTAGTGTGGAAAATGTCAAGAGCTCTATTTGCATATGTCAACGGAAGGCAAATTCATGTATTTTTAGCCAAAACCGGCATGTGGCTTTCATCACTAACAAGTCATGAGCATGTGCTTAGTAGATCACCTTGGTGGAAGTTCAGGTCTTTAAGACAATTTTAACAAGTCGATAATTTAGTACTTCATAACCGATCGTACTCAGTGTGTCGTCTTAGTTTATCACTGCTTGTAACTAAAAAATGTAGTGTGTTATGTGCGTGCACAGAAGGCAAACTATTAACATAGTACGTTATTTTCGATATAAACTGGTGAGTGTTTGCGAAAAAAAGCCTTTGGAAAAATTGTCCCAGTTGATTAACGTCAGTTTAGATTTGATGGTAACCGAAGCCAGTAAATTTGGGGTATATTCAGAGCTAGGTAAATCTCTTCGGTACATAATTCAACGCTAAAAGCATCAGTTTAATACTGTAGGTTTATTGAAGCCATATTGCAAAAATTTCAAAAAACAGCAACCTTATACAACAGACTCTACCAACTTTCTAAGCAATTTTTTTTCTAGTAACGTGTATCTGAAGAAAACTCACCGACGCCGAAGTCACGTGTCTTAGCTAGGCGCAACTGATTACACTAACGAATGCTTCATTCTGGGTAGATGTTTGTTCATAAAGTTTGGCTAATATAGTTATATAGGTTTGTTGTTTTGTAGTTTTCCATAGTCACTTTCAAAAACGTGTAGACTTGAAATAGTAATTTAAGCGTTTGTTTATACGTATATCACACACTCTAAAACTTGCTGATTATCGACTGTAATAGAGGTCAGAAGCGAGGTCCTAGCAAAAATAGGTGTTTGAACAACATCAGCAAACACAGAACTTGGATGATTTAATGTTAAGTTGTATTGATAAACTGTTGACGATGTTGTGCAGGGAGACAGTGGCGGTCCTTTGGTGATCAACAGTGGAGGGACTTTCACGCAGATTGGCGTGGTGAGCTTCGTGTCCAGCTTCGGCTGTGCCAGCGGCAGTCCATCCGGATACGCCCGTGTTACTTCCTTCCTCAACTGGATCTCCGCCAACACTGGCATCGCCATCCCCAACTAGCATCCTTCTCCAAGTATCTTAACCTCTCTGCGTTATCGGCATCAATAAACTAACATTCTACAACTGTACAAAAATTACATGTCTTAATTTCTTTCTTCCAATACTTTAAGAGTGCGAGTGAACTTACTCACACAAAGCTACTGAAACTAACCTTAACTGAGCATAAATTAATCTCAGCATAGTACGATCATCGTATCGTTTAGAAGACACGAACGTGACCGAGTAAGTGAACGAGCGAGCGACTGAGTAAGTAATGTACCTTTAACGGCCTTTGTGTGATTGATTTGCTTATATGACTTCGCTGAGATAAAATATATATAAATTGCAAGGTCTTGCAATTTTGACTAAGTGCACTACTAAGTATGCATGTATTCCTCTACATAATTTAAGTAGCAACCTTAGCTTATAACATTGCATCATGTCTCATTAGAGTGTAATTCTATTTTCTAAAAAGTATCAAACATCACTTAAATGATAATTACATTTATATAATGGAATTTTTAAATTATACCCGACGAAGAAATAGTACCGTAAGAGGTAGTGACTATGGACACGTAGGGTGACTTTGGAACGTTCCAAAGAAACATTGTTTCGTATATATTGCAACTATGAGTAAAGAAATTTACTGACGATAAATTTCAAAAAAATTAATGTTGACATAAACTTTAACAAATATTTACTCACAGTTGGCACACATGTAAAATAATAACTGTGTTAATGTCTCTCATAGCTACCCCACGTGTCCAAAGTCAATCCCGAATACGGTATGAATAAAATTTTCTTCGTTGGTATCCCTCGGTACATTAAGTTGGTAAGCTTTTATTTGGCTTTGTGTTCATAAGTTTTTAAGACATCGTACGTTTTGGAAGTTGAGGTAATTAGGACACACTTTAATGCACGCTTATTGACACAACCGGTACGCACCAAAAAAAAAAAGACCAAAACAAATGGAAACTGCATGTTTGAAATGTGATGTGAGTTCATTACGATGACTATCATATTTCGAAATTTGGTCTATACAGTTGCTAAAATTGATATGATGTTGGACCCAAGCCAGTATACGGGATGCTCCGTGGTTCAACCGACATAATACTTCGGGGGAGTAGTCCTTATATTGGGAATAAAAATTATATTAAACTGTGATGCACAATTACGTTAACGAAATACAAGGACGAATGTTTAAAGAAAAATACGTAGCTCAAGGATCGGCCCTCTCGGTCCATTTCAGTTTATAGGAAACTATATAACTCTGTGACCTGTTTGAGGTTTTTTTAATGAGACACATTTTCAACTGCGAGTGTCTGTCTTTAATCGTACCTGTCGTCACAGCAATGTACATGTTTCTCTACTGCATATGCCCGTAATCCGTCCCTGTACATTTGTTCCTATAACTCGTTATGAATCTGCGTAGTCCGTTTATATGTTATATGTAATTTTATTCCAATGTTCTGAAGAGCACGGCACCAAAGTAAGTCGGTCGAACTGCAGAACATTCTATACTATACCACAACCCCTGACCTGACTAGGAGAGCTGAACTAGAATGTGAGTTAACCGTACATTCACTGTGCACCATCTAAAGACAAGTCAGCCTACTTCTATAATATGTAACATGTCTGGACTAGCGCTGTCATGTTGAGGAAACTGGGCCAGTGTGGTGGTGACTCTTGAGCGGTGGCACATAAATATGAAGGAACTCACCTCCGTGTCGTCAAGATTGTAGTTTTTCATAGGACTCAGCACACTAAAGAGAGAGAGGAGTACTGCTTCACAACTTTGGGAATATGTGCCCTCTTCTTTCATTGTCGCCATTGTTGCACCTGACGCTCAATCTTGGCAATTAAGTGAAACGTTGTGGACATACGTCGTTGCAGTGACATGTCGTCACAGGAAACCAAGAGTAAAACAAGGACAACTGAAGGGAAATAAGGTTGAAATGGCTGTAGTCAACACGTACGTATAAATATTAAATAATAAAAAAAATCCAAGAGGAAATTGTCTAGAATTACAGAAAATACAAATAAACGAATAAATATGTATAGCTCAAAACAAAAACCAAAGCGAAAAAAAATAAAACTGAGAAAACTCAGGAAACAAAAAGTTAGACGTCAGAGACAGTAACTAAGACGATGACAATGTTACTCACATGTGAAGATGACCCAAAAACAACGAGTTTCTCAGTTTTCTTTGCATTTTTTTTTTTACAAATTATGAATTTTTCGGGTTTTTTATCACTCTTTGTTTTCTTAGATAACATAGAACTGCAATGGCATGTGTCCATGACATTTCACTTAATCACTTGCCCTCATTGCCATTCCGGAATATGCCAGTTAGCACTTGTTGTGGACCAAAATAATGATATTTAACCACATTAGTATAACCGTACTTCAAGCGCCTACTGCTTGTGCAGTTTTGTACACAGGAAACCACTTTTTTTTTACTTTACATAAATCCCTTGGGAAACTGTTGTTAAATTATTTGTTGTAACACCACGCGTAAAACATTGCATGTTTACAGAATGTTTAAACTTAAACATGCAATAGATGTGTGTGTATATATATATATAATTATATATATATAAAATCCCTATTTATGAGAGACATACTTAAGTAAGAACGGCGTCGTTAAAACTCAATATTAGCTGTAAACACTCCTAGTTTATGTTTTCCCTGTTAGAAAAATTTTCTTGGCAGACATTTCCAAAAAAAAATAATAATAGTTTGTCAATATTAAGTTGTTTGTAATTGTAGGGCTTGGCATCAAGACGCAGAGGCTGTTCGCGGTAAAAAAAAAGTATTTCTAAAACTTTTCTGTTAAGAACAGTAACCAAAAGAGGAAATATTCTTGTATGATCTTAGATGTTATCTTTTTAGATCAGCAAAATTAGTAAATTGTGATTATTACCTACGCTAATGTGTTTGTGTTAACAGTTGGTGGAAATAAGCAAGTTTATTAGAAAGAGAAAATAATAAAATATTTATAAGTGATTAATTTATTGTAAATATCCTCTCTTACTGTGCTCTGTGTTTGTATCTTCGAAGTGTGCGTTGTGTACATTCGCCATCTCTCACTTTGTCGACTGGCTGTCTAGTTATTCTGAGCTTTTCTTATTGCCATATCACAATAATCCTCTTAGAAAACCATTCTTGTAGTCGTCCTATACATTAGAGTTATTGACACAATTAGTGGTGGTAAATACATGCCAGTAACATCATAACTAGGCCATTCTTTCTGAATTATCAGCACTAAATAATTTTTTAAAATATTCTTACTCACATTACGATTACCACATTTAAAAATCTTTTTATATAACAATAATTTATCTTGACAGTCTAATAAGCGTGCTTAGGTTCCGTGAAATTGACTTTGAAAATCTCATACACAGTGTTAAGTTTCTAAAATTTGTATAATCATTTCTCCGATCTAAAAGATTTTCGTCAAATTTTGCAAATTATTTAATTTAATAAATAATCACGGTCATTTTTTATAACTGAGTACTCGGTGTAAAGTTTGGAACTGCACATAACTCATGTCTTAGTAAATAATAGTATTCAGAAGTAGCTCTTTAAGGTGTACCAAAATAATAATATGTTTGATAGGCAAAATCATTGATGATTCACAGCTGTTCCAAGCTCACACCATTCTCATTCTGTTATCTGTAGCGTAAATATTTACGCAAGGTGATGGAGGCACAAACACAGCTTAGAAATGGAAGCTATCTCAGATCGTATCTTGTATGTGGTTATCAAACAAGATAAGTATGGGTTTTTCTTTGGTAGGAAAAAATTGCACTTTTCTGTAAGTGTAAAGCACGAAGACAAAAATATTTTATACCCACCACACACAGTGCTGACAAAAGTGGCAAAAGTTTAAGTTGAGTAAGAGCACTTTTAATTTTTTAACGAAGCAACTTCTCATACATGTATATATTTCTTTATTTAATTATTTATTCATATATATAATATGAAGTACTCCATGTCATTCACTCTGTCACTCACTCATTATTGCTCAGCCCAAACCGCTGAACCTAAATACATTTAATTTTTATGGTGGCTTCCTTTTATGCCGTTGGCACCTATTCAGAATGGATTTTTCGAGATTGATAAAGGGTGAAAATGGGTGAAATGTCTTTTCAACGAATCCTCGATAGCGCTTAATCCCATTGAGGTATCGAGTTGAGTTATGCTTCAGAATTAATCTTGCGCATATCTCTGATAAGTAGTTTCAGTATTTTTTTTTATTAAACCTCTAAGTGCATTAAGTAAATAACACGCGGTTTCAATTAATCTTCTGTATCTCTTAAACATGTTGAGATATCAAGATGTTTTTTTATATAAATGTGGCTTTCGTAAATACTTAAAAAGTTACGTAATATTTTTCAAAAATCGACGATTTTGGGAGTGTAAAG
This sequence comes from Medauroidea extradentata, assembly GCA_003012365.1. Lineage (NCBI taxonomy): Eukaryota > Metazoa > Arthropoda > Insecta > Phasmatodea > Phasmatidae > Medauroidea > Medauroidea extradentata. The sequence goes on along the minus strand of PNEQ01013830.1, from coordinate 20,124 downwards.
ATGCCAAATGTTCCATAAAGCCCGAAAAGCAGATATAACCTTGGATGAATGATTTAAATGAGGTTAATTTTTTATGATCTGTTAATACGTAAGTTATCGTTAACGCCGGGCAGCTAGTAGTCCATGTACTGATTGCGGAATTTATGAAATTTTATCTGCTTCACTTTTCTTCTATGTCGGGTAAAAACCTCATTTGCAGTTTCACAGCTGAGCTACTTGTGAACGTGAGCGTTTCCTTCCAATCTCTTGCGACCAGCGCATAGAAAATTCAATCGAGACATGTTCCTCATAATTTCGTCATGTATATTGTCACGTGTTACCAATATTTTTTTTAATTGACTGAGATTAAAAACCAGCTTACAACCATGTAGTACCAGACGTCAAGCAAGCGTCACTGCATTAAAGCAGTAATACTTCCAGTAGAGAAGGCCGTCCAATAGCAAGTAAGGCTCCTCTTATGCGTTTTATTAGGAAAGTCACTCCGTGACGACCTCTAAGGGCACCACTTGGTTTACTCACAAAAAACACCAACGATTATTTCGTGCATAAAAGTATTTTGTAAGGTTCTAAACTCTATGTGCTCGGCCACAAATTTTTTACACTATTGTTTTGTGGTAATACCGACCATATTCATCTGACATTTTTTGTATACAAATATTGTTTCTTCATAGATAATTTGTTTCTTGTGCTTAATAATCCTTCAGGAAGTATATAAGGGGTCGCACCTGATGAATGAATTGAAGTATTTCAATTTAATTTTCATCCACTCCCAGATGACCGAATAATTAGAAAATTTGCACACGTATTAGGAATCGATAAAATTACAATAAATTCATAGCTATGGCCTGGTTCTCTAACCAATCTTGAAATTAATAATCCTTCTTTCTGCAGCAGGAAAAGATCTATAAATAGACCATTATGAAAACAAGTCATCACTTATATCTTTAATTTTGTTATCATATTAAAATAATAAAACAATTAATTAGTATATAAGAACTAAAATAACCCAATTTTGAAGCAGCGTGAAATAAAAATAGAAAATAATCTTTAAATATAAAGATTTTGTTCAACAGAGATTGGATGTTCCAATAATTCAATACGTCTTAATACTTTGAACATGCTTAAAATTAAAATAAAGTTATTGGCCAAAAAGTTAACTTTAGTGTAGAATCGTTAAATGCGCTCTACTTGTTTTCATAATGACTCGTCTGCCTCCACGAACAACTATCGATAAAAATAATTCAAGACAGCATATATCGAGTGTCCCACGCTTTTTGTACGCCAAAGTTAATTATTTTGCCCAATGTCGTATACGTAATCGTGGGCCGTCCTGTCCGCTGTTGAACAAAATATTTTTATTAACAGTGAAATTAATCTTTTTTATTCATATTGCTGCAAACGCGTGATATATATATACATGTATGTGTGAGTCTATAATTCACGTTTAGTCTTGCGAAGGCACCAATGTAACTATAACCACAACTAATATCAAACGAGTCTTCTAATTTATACGAAGCTTCTAGCTCTGTCAACTCCTTTAGTACAGCGTGTTAACAATGTGTCTGCTACAACAAACCGCAGCGACTCCAAAGAGATATTCGTAAACTAAAAAGCTCCGCTCCATTAACGTATGACTTTAAGCATCAGCTCTTGTTGGTTTTTATTATAAGTCAAAATTGATCTGGTCACATTATATTTTTATCCCTTAATGAAGTAACTAACATAAAGCAAATTTATGTGCAATTAAATCAATCTAACTACTAAAAACGAGGTGGTTTTACATTACCTATTGTTTGAAATTTTTCAAATTTTTTTCTATATCAGAAACTCATTTTCAATATGTATACCTTCAAATCACGCGGTAAGGTATCGTTAATCTAAACCAACTTCCTTTTTTTTTTTTGTTTCCAGTAATAATTTTACATTAAAATTATATTTTATAACTAGAATTTGTTTTCCTTTCGTCAAAACCAAGCTGTAAAGTTTGACATTTATTGTATGATCTTCATGTTCACATAGTTACAAACTAATGTTATTTTGAGTACAATTGTAGGTTTTAGTTAAATTTCACAGCTATAAATTTCAAACCGCACAGTTTCGACAAATAATATGTTTGTTACGTAAGATTATTCATAAACGGTTGCAAGATGATACATTTAGAAGTCAGCTGAAATTAAAATCTCGTTGTAGCCTTCACAATGTAGACCTGCAAACAGAAACATCAAATGGTCTACTTTGTGTTTTTTTTTTTTTTTTTTTTTTTTTACATTTTAACCAACAAATTTTTGTAAACTTATTTTATTCAGTTAAGGTAGTTTTAAGTTACATAATTAAAATCAAACTTAATCACGTGTGCAGTGCCTGATTCTTATAAGACTTAATATACAAAACGGCCGCTCCTGACTCCGTGTTGTTGTGCGTCCCAATGACGGATACACATACAATTGGCGAGAAATGCGGCTGTTTTAAACCAAAATCATAACGTTAACTGTATTTTTTTTTCATGATCCCAAATGAATTGCATACGTTTTGCTGTCAGAAAAAAAATCTGTCTTATTTATTTGTTTTTCTGTGTCGTTTATATGTAATTACAAGAAATTATGTGCGCTTGGAAAAGAGGAACAAAAGAATTTTCTCATTTGAGTTTTACTACGCTGAGTGAACAGATATTCATAAAGAATTTCGCCATCTTAAAGGATGTCTTAGCTGGTTCACCAATCTAAATAAATACAATTAGTTATTGCGATCATCAGATAAAGTTGTATCACTCACGTTTATTTTATTACTGTGCCATGTGTTTTCTGTATGGTAATAAAACGCATCCACAAAATGTTTCAAATCGTCTTGCTAATGCTTCAGAATTATTGCGATGAATTGTCACCACTGAAATCCCAAAAACCAGAACAACCAAGTTCATAATGTTATACCGATAAGTAAAGTGTAGCAACCGATTTATTCTTTGAAGGAAATATTACTACATGTGTCCCTTTTTATGCCAATTTCTTAGCATATATTTAGAAATTAACGATTTCATCATATTTCATATGATGAACTACCCAATTTTAAACTGTTTCGAAACTACAATGGAGATAAATTCTAGGTAATCTTTACACTCAAATTTAAGTTTGTAGCACAACATTTTTTACCAAACAAGAAACATAAAAATACAAAATATCTAGAAGTTATCATGTAGAATGTATGAAATGCGTTGTTTCCGCAATTTATAATAATTGAAAATAAACTACTAGTTTAGTTTACTTAGTAATAGACCAGAGTTCGCTTCCAAGTTCACGGAGGTTCATGTTGTATTGTGAAATTCAATAATGATTTTCTCGAATGCCACATCAATCATAAAGGATGAAGTCAGACATATCCCGTGATCGATTTCAATTACAAAAGAAAGATTTCTGCAAACGGAAAGCTATTACAAAACTACTGACGTCATTCTCTGGCTGATATTTAAAGGGCGTTATCGAAATTCTTGCTGTATTTTCCCGAGATCGCGTTTGGGAAGATGAAACTCTTCATAATTATATCATGTGTGATTGCGGCAACACAACAAGTAGGTTTACTTAATTTTTTTAAGTTTCACGGAATTATACATATACGTACAAACATTTGAATCATATCATCGCGTTAAATGACATTAGAATGTTACTTTATCTTTATTTCGTCTGACAAATTGATATTTGACTTTGTAATTTCAGTTGTGTGCATAAAACGCGGCTGTTAAATCGTGTATATTACAATTCAAATATTCGCAAAAAAAATATAATTAGAAAGACAGACGGACGTTTGATCACGTGCCCGTGGTTTAGAATATCAGAAGTGCTAAGGGCAGCACAAGCACGTCATCGTGTCTCATCACAACTTCAGATGCAAGTTACTGAATATGCGTGCATTCTTCTAGTTTAAATAGCTCGTCTCAACGACAGTAAACGGCGATCCGACAGTTATAATATGAAATAGTAAAAGCTAAAAGTAAGCGGCATGAGTCCATACAATTTCAGAAAGTCTGCACTGAGATATTTATACCTCGAAAACACGCATCTCACTCTTATTATTCACAGGAAATTGATTTAGAGATGAATAGGAAACTTCAAACGGATACAGTGAAGAGAAAAATTGTAATTTTTATTCATGAGCAAACGTCTCTAACCCTCGTTAAGATTTTTGGAATCAAATTGTTGTTTTATTAAACTAAACACAGAGTATGGCAGCCTGGATAGACAGTCACCTTAAGATAACTAGAGCAATAACCTCTCTTGGTTACTAAAACAATACCCGTAAATTGTCATCATTATTTATTTAGGCAGCAATAAGGGCTGGCATCTTTGTTGTAAGTAATAATGACGACTTTATTCCGAATATAGCCTTCTTTAGCCATTTTGCCTTCCTGTTTTGAATATACTATAATGCTTGTAGGAACTAAAATTCTGTCATTCGGTGCAACCCTAAATCTCCTAAGACGTGGGTTAGATCACCATTAACATAAATGTTTTCTACCGCGTCTCCAGGCACAGAAAAAAAATTAATGAAATGCACGTGCCATTTTCGATACTATTTTTACTACGTTATGAAGTTTAACCCACATGGCGCCGCTTTACATACTTATCTCTAGTTGCCTCAGGAAAGAATCTATTATGATGTTTGTCTGATGTAATCTCGACATAAATGCAGTTGACATTTAAGTAACATACTGAAATGTACGAATAAATTGCTCCTTTGAAATTACTCTCTCGTATTCACACACACAGCAAGCCACACGCAACTAACACACGTGAAATCCACATTACAAACATACACACATAAACATACGTTTTTCACCTAACCTCAAATAAAAAAAAAAATTCCCTCGTTTCAGTTTGGAGTTAAAAACTAGAATTTCACATGCTTTGGATGAGTCCATTTACTTAAAAATGCGACAGTCATTTTTACAGAAATTGTTTCATTTGACTCAATAATATAAACAAATCGTTCTGTATCAGTAAAAAATTCACTATAATTTTCATTTTTTACAATTCAGACCTACCCAATTCATGTTTTTTACTGATTTTACTTTTCGAACACTCTTACTAAAATAACTGTCACTTTCTTAACATAAACGTTTAGCATAATTTAACTTACTGTGTGTGTGGTGTAATTCAATTTGTTTGTGGTATGTGACTTCGAATTTCATTTAAGATTCCTCTGACTCGCATAATTTCCTATAAATATTGCATTGCAATTGACTAAACAAAATGCATATCAGACCAATAAGAATGCAAAATTATAACCGACAAACGTTCGATTAATAAATGTATCGTTTTACACAGAAACAATTAAAGATACTATATAAACTCAGAATAATCGATCAATATATATTAGATGTAAAATTTTGTATTACTTTTGAATGTAAAATTATGAAAGTGCTTATAAACTGTCTGCTCGTTATTATTCACGATCTTCCAGATATGAATACAACTTCCTATATATTACAATTTTGGTTTTTCCATGTACTTTTTGAAGTATGATAAAAGCCCGAATTCCGTTAGCTTAGAGAGTACATCCACAGTATATCAGTGTTCAAGTTTTCAAGTTTTACACATCTTCCTGAATTTATATTTCAAAAGTTCATTGTCAATATTGTGTTATTGTGAATGAATGTATGTAGAAAAACTTGTCATTATTTTAATACGTTAGTTTATTTGACACTGTGCAGACTGGGTAAAAATGTAGTATTTTAAAAACTACTGACAAACATAGTGTAATTTAAGTAAATAAATATCACAGTGTGTCCTTCAGCAATTTTAGATTCCAATTTTAAGAGTTCATTAGCTCTGTGATTTGTCGAATATTTACAAATATGTGATGTTAATGTTCTCTGTGTATAACATTTCTATTATTTATGATAGTTGAAATATACACTACACACAAAAACTGAACTCTCGGTTTTTTTAGGCTGCGTTGTCCCTTGACAGCAATACGGCAGCAGTTGAACCACTAGTCAAGTATATGCCTGTATTAGGTAAGTTATGAAGTAATTATGAATAATTATATTCATTAAAATTATTGAATTAAGGAAACAACTGGAAATATAAATAGCACAGACTGCATTGTTCAGCATTTCTTACTCTACCAGTCTGTTACAATGTCATGTGTTATACTTTACTTTAGAGTAGCATTTTCGTAATTTAACCAAACAAACAAAAGTTATTTCAGTAAACAGTGAAGAAATATAACAAATGTAATACTCATTTTACCAAACAAAAACTAAGCAAGTTTGTTTTAAGTATCAGAGCGTTTTTCAATTGTTGTATTTTTCAGATGATGCGCCTGTGTATCGGACGGTCTCAACCAAGATTGTACAGGGTTTACCGGCTTCAAGAGGACAGTTCCCTTACCAGGCGGCCTTATATCTAGATGGACGTACCTTCTGCGGTGGATCGCTCATCTCTGACTCTTGGATACTCACAGCTGCACACTGCACGGTCAAGTACGCTGCTTGGATTTTCCCTTTACTCTCGTGTAACTTAGACGATTAACATTTTATCCGCAGAGTTGTATTCTTTGATATAGACTCATCTAAATGATTTCAACCTCTATCATTTTCATTAGATGATAAGCTGACACCACGTTTCAGAAAATATGTACGTTCGCATTTTTTTTTTAAATAGTATCCCTGGTTTCCTCAGCGTGCTTTAACTTACGAGTTATACGTGATAAAATTCTATATAGAAAGTATTATTGTAAACGGACTGTGCATAAAAAATGTTTAGTTGTAAGTTCGCTGGCTTAATTTGGCTTTTGAAATTAATACGTTTTATTTGAAGAGATGTGATAATAATATGCTTCTGAGTACAGTGCAATTGTTGTATCTCAAATGTTGCCACAATAATATACAGGACCCTCGTATTAGTCTGTACTTTAGAACTTCGGCAATTGTATCTTAAACTATAACGTTATTATTTTGCATGACCTCTTTCACGAACTGAAGAGTGCAGTGTCTCTTCACCTCTCGCTCATTAGTAACAGTTATTTCTGAAGCTCCTGATGTTCCAGTATTCAGCAGGTGACAGCACACCTCGGGGCCGTCAAGTTGGACGCAGAAGAGGAGGGTAGAGTGTCGGTCTCAACCAGAGTCATCATCAACCATGCCAACTACAACCACAGCACCCTCAACAACGACATAGCCCTCATATACCTGCCGGATACGGTCCCTCTCTCCCGTATGTACTTGCACATTCATAATTGCATAGTTATACCAAACACTGGCAAACTCTTACACACTACATTAATAATAATTTCACACAGATAAATAATTTCCCCGTTCCATAGTTATCGTATAAGCGAATACCAAAGTTGCGACTTGTTTATATTCACTACTTGCCTAAAGTAAAAACTATTCAACCGATACGAAAGAAAAACTTTAAAGTGAAATTAAATGTATTATACTACAGATAGATACCATTCTTATTTCACGTAACAACTGTTTGTGTTAAAAATTTATTGAATGTGCCTCAACTTTTGCATATTATTGAGTACCTGTATTTAAAAACAAAGTAATGTTAACTTGCAATAAAAGTACATTTGCTTTAACATTAAATTACTTAATTCGTATCGTTTGAATGGTTTTTACTTTGGGTTAAGTATAGAAAATAGTTAAATCGCTACTTTGACAGGAGCATTTACGAAAACTATGGAACGAAATAATATTTTACTAGAGGGAATTACTATTTATGTAATGTGTGTAGAGTTGATTCGTGTTTTATGTAATCATAATGTGACGCTATTTTGGTTCAGAACGCCGTTAAGGTCAGAAAAAAAATGTTAAAAATTATGTGTCACGAGTGTATAGTACTGAATAGAACAATCTGAAACTTCACTTCATTGTTAACAGCCCTACACATTGTTATTAACACCTACGGAAGCAGGCAGGTGATAAGGTCTAGACTGGCTCGTGCTTCGACAGCAGTGTCGCCTTTATGAGCGGAGCGCGCAAACAGCGTGTAGAGTATCGGTCGTTGGCTTTTTATTATGGAACTTAAAGCGGTGACCCAATTCTTTTATTTATGGAAAGTGCGTAGTAAAGTCAATCGCGTGCTTCTCTATTTTCACTTTACGATACCGGTTGGTACTATTTACGCAACAGCAGCCTGAAAAAGTCGTTTATGGACATTTTGAGGTGCCACGAAACCACGTTTCTAAGCGTGACATCTAAAAAAATAAAAATAGAAAAGCTTGGTTTTAAATGTTGTTTTTTTTTTTTCGAAGATAGAGATATCGAACGCACGTTTAGTAGTAACCTTAAAAAAAAAAACTGTCTCCTAGCACGCTGCAACGCATTTCATGCGCAAACTGTATAGGACACTTAACAACGTACCTTTACATCGCAACACGCACTGGCATTTAGCAATGGGGACTTAATGTTATCACATTAAATTGTTACCGGTGACCTGGTGACATAATAAAACACGTTCTGTGAAAAAGGGGTACAGTTATATTGTTGATAAAATAAATTTAGTAAACGTTCAACTTATAGCAACATTGGCATGTTTATAATGCTGAATTACGTGTTAAATTATACACGAGACATTATTTGCTTAGATTTTAAACTCTAAAAAATGCTAGCTTAGCAGTGTTTTTGTAACTACAGTATTCACATGTAAAAATATAGGAGTGCAATGTGTCAATTTCTTTTTGCTCTCGGCTTTAGCGAACAGAAAAAACATATGAGGGTTAACAAATTAAAAAATATTTTGAATCACGGATCTGTCTAACTATCTGGATTAAAATAAATGAGTTTAGCCTTCAGAATGTCAACAATTTACGTGGGGAGCTGGTTGTAAACACTTCAGTTATAAAATATAAAATTTGAAATAAGCAACCATTACCTGATTTATAGTGAGTAATAATTTCATCATATTCATTGAACGGTTCTATATTTAAGTCGTGTTTGTTATTAATGTTTCAGAGGACATATCAGCCGTGCCTTTGCCGTCCTATTCCCAGGCGTATGAGACTTTTATCCACCGTCGCGTGAGAGCAAGTGGCTGGGGCTGGACATCTGACGGTAAGTTTTCTTGTTATGGAATATAATGTTGTGTTTTTCCCACCGATACAAAACAACAAATACAGACTATTTACATTGAAAATGTGAATAATGAACTTTATTTTATTGGCAGAAAACGTTTATTTGTGTTGTCCTCGTGTGATCTGCACGAATTTGTGTGTGTAATTTACTAACTACATATTCAAGATAAAAAATCGTATGAGAAATAACTTTAGATGTAACAGAAATTTTGTAGTTACTGTGTTCAGGAGTCATTCGTTCATCGCATTGTCGGTTCAAGTGCAATAAATTTGCGTATGTACCTGTCAAATGATTTCATTTTAAATACGGAAAATATAACAAGTTATTTTGAATGACGTGTTGAGTGAAGGATAATACATTAAGCAGTATACGAAGTAATAAATATCAAAATGTACTATGTCAAGCGGACGACTAGAACATTCAATCGCCAATAAAAACTGAACTACTCAACAAAATTCGATGAGATATTTTTTTCGAGTAGATATTTTATCAACGAACGTTTATTTATATAGCAATATGCGGTAGTATGCTTTACTTTCGAGTAAAAAATTAAAAACTGTTTTTTTAGAAAAATAAGGGTTTTCAAACCACAAAATCTACAAAAATGGAAACTGTCGTTTTTATCATTTTAATATAATAATATCTGGACCTTTAAAATAACCGAATTTTAAATACACTCGCGTGTTTATTTGAAAATATTTTTAACATCCGAAAACCTCTGCGCGAGAGGTTTACGGACGCACTGTACGAATGCACGTAAGTGACAAAAGTCAATAAGTAAACAGTAAAATATAATTAAAAATTGCTTCAGTGAAAGTCAAAGAAATTTATAAATGTAATTAAAATACCAGTAATTTAAGTAAATTTTAGATATCCTTTTGTAGTATTTCTTACGTGCTACGTTTAGCAGTAATTGGTTAAAATAATTTCCGAAGCATCACAAGAAATATTAATTTAATAATGTAGTGCTATTCACTATAATGGAGGCTTTGTAACATTACGCGTGTGTTTAAATTGCTCAGAAGCTCACAAAATATGGAATTAACTTGTTCGTGAAGGTTCTCTCTTACAAAATGATGGATCTTTAAGACACTGTTTAAATCAAAATTGGATGAGAAGTCTAAATATGTATTGAATTTTGTTCCAGTCTGTCAAGAAATTCCCTAAATATTAAACAAAAGCTTCCTAATTCAAGCCGTTATATGATTCAGAACATAAAACATTTACAAATTAACTCTGCTGATTTCAAATGTTTGGTGCTGAACTTCCATATAATTAAATTTGGTTATAATTGGTTTAGCTATTCTCGAAATATAACATGAAATCAAATTTTTTTCTTCATTTCCTGCTATCATCCCGAACAGAGGACCTACAATAACATTTCCCACTAAAATAAAAGTCTGGACAATGAACTGTAAAAATATCAAATTCAGTAACAAAATGTTTAGTATATAAAATCTTTGCATATTAACATAATTCTATATAAAAAAAGTAACCGAACTTGTCTACGTCGGTCCAAAGCTCTTTAAATATGACTTAAAATCTTTATTTCTTCAATTCGTGCTAACACTTACATAACACAGCACACAGATACTCGTTCACATCCGACGCTTAGTTGCTGAGTTATCAAACAAAAATAAGTCGTCAGTGTAATTATTGTGCCTTCTGTCCTTAGTATTGATGCAAATTAACCCAGAAACGTCGCGACAAACACGTCCAAGGAAATCTTTGTTCTTCTCTGTCATCGTTTTGTCGTCTACGTAGCCTTGGCCTTATCTCAGATACTGTCTGTGCTGCCTTAGCTACGGTGTTCTGAATTTTTCAGTTCTGATTGTTTTCTGATAGGTCTTATTCTTTAGTTATTTCTTTTATTATTTACTTCCTTACGGAGATATTCATGGTTTTCTTTCATTTCTGTATATGTTCACCACAGTCAGCTTGGTTCGCTTCTTTCATTTTTTTTTCTCGTTCTTGGTTTTCTCGGACGATGGACGATATAAAACTGTAACGACGTATGTAAGAACAACTTCTTTCTCCAGAAATTCTCACTGAGAGAAACTTTCGAAGGAAATAGAACCCAGAAAATTTTACAGCTGGTATTAAAAGTAAGTTTTAACTCAGTCTAAAGAGAGAACTTAAGAGGGCGTGGTACATAATTCAACGCGAAAAGCTTTCATCTATAACTGTAGGTTTCTTGAAGCCAATTTGCGAAAGATAAACAGTTCAATCCTAGACAATAGTTTTAGCCAACGCTTTAAACAAAATTGTTTCCAGTGTTACGAAGCTCTGAGGCACAATCTCTGACGCCGGGACCTCGTGCATTTAACAGCGGCGAAAGAGATCACGCGTAACGAATTAGTAATTCTGGATAAATATTTACTCATAAAGCTGGCAAATACATTATCTAGGATTGTCATTGAGAATTTTATTCATATTGGCTTCGAAAAAAGCGTTCAAATCAATTGATCTTTTCAGCGTTTATTTATCTACCACGCAATCTTAACAATATAATTTATATTTTAACTTTCACGCATAGATTTGGCACACTATATGTTAGTTCACAATAGGTACACATCAAATATTAGATGCAAAAAGTGTATTTTATAAAGGGAACTAATTTACAAAGTGGCTACCAGAAGAGACAACATATAAGTACAGTTGAGATATGAACTTGATATTATTTACACAAAGTGTGGTTGAAGTAATTGAAATGGTAGGGTGTAAGCTGTAATCTAAAAAAACGTACATAACCAATAACTTACAACACGTAATCTACTGAGAATGTGTAACTTCTTTAACCACACACTTAAATAATAATCATTACATCTTTAAAAGTAACTGTGATAAATTTCATCATTCTGAATTTTTGTATCCATTTGTGAATATTTTTCAGCTGCTAATACCATCAGTATGCATCTACACTACGTAGACGAACATGTAATCGACAATTCGGTCTGCGAACTCACGTATGGATCAAATGTCATAGTGCCATCCACTCTCTGTGTTAGTGGGACAGGTCGAAGAAATACTTGCAAGGTGAGTGTTTTATTTGTTTTTTTACAGTGGATCCTTACTTATTCCATGTCGCTGTAAACTTTAACTCCCCCCTCCTCACTAATAACCATCATTAGAAAATGGTGATCAATATTTACTTTAAGATAATCCTACACCACTCGTTTTCAGCATATATCATAAGCATGTCCTTCCAGCTCAATATATTTATGCTAATATACGTTAAATTACGTGAACGTTAGTAATGTTACTTCAGGCCATGCAGTCATTCCTGCCTGCAGCACAATAATAAACTATGAAGTAGGGTATTCAAGTATTTCTTTGTAAGTTACCTACTAAATACAGCCCACACTGTTTGATAAGTGTAGATTTGTATAAGTATAAAAATACAAACATATGCACTACACGCAAGCGTGTATACATACATACATGCTTGTATATACAGGGTGGAAAGAAAAACGCGGAAAAGCTCGCGGTTGCTGGCAGCTAGACCTAAATCAAGAATAATGAATATAGGAACCACGCCTCTATTGTGAATAGTATGGGCGTAATACCATCATAAAAGTTGTGCTAATGAACATGTTAAGTGACGATAATTCAACAGCCACTACAAATGGAACGCTGACCTTCCGAATTCGATTCAGATGCACGACGACACGTAAGCATGGAATAAAGTGTGAACACCATTCCATCCCATGCGATGAAAACATGGGGTTGCCTCTGTTATTATGCATGTATTTCTGTACATGTACGCCTGTAGCAGCCCGTCATAGTGAATGAAGAATCGGAATGACATAAGGAACAAAAAATACGCACTTGTCCGAACACGCTCAGACAAACCGTTTCTGAGATACAGGCACTCAAAAGTCAGAGCATTGTGGCAATGCCGACAATTAGGCAACCCCTGTAGCACGTACAAGAAGACATGCTGCCAAGACACTTCTGCAGAATTTTTCAGTGTATTCCATCCTAAGCTCGTGCACCGCGTAGGTGTGAGTCGTTAGTTTGCACAGACCATCTTTCATGGCGATGTGCTGCAATAAATATCAATACAGTCCCGTATAGCACGTAATTGAAGGGGATTGACTTCACAATCTACAGTACTGTAATTGTATGCTGACGGCACTTCAACAAATCCCGGACATTATGGGTCACATCCTGTGGACTGATGAAGCTCATTTTGCCCAAGACAGTGAACTTACACTGAAAGAAAAATTTTGTAGGAAGTCTTCCCTGAAAAATTATTTTAAAGTACCACAAAATAATTTTGTGGTGGCCACAATATTTTATTGATGGCATCAAAATATTTTTGTGGTGACAACTAAATAAATTTTGCAGGGTAAATACCCACAAAATATTTTGTATCTGTCACAAAATATTTTTTTCCGTGTAATTGGCACAACTCCACCATTGATATCACGGCAACCCTCATGTCATTCGTGCCAGGGGTTGTCAGGTCCGATGGGACATAAACATCTGGTGTGATATCCTGGGAAGCCGGTTGTCTTCCCTGACAATCTCGCAGGAGTTGGTAAGCAGAGTTTCTCCGCGGAGTATCGCAGGAGCTCTTAAGACGGCCGCTTGGTGAAGTACATGTTAGTGTGTGTGAGGCGAAAATCGATGAGGCACTAAGAGCGACTTGTATTGTGATATCGCCTCTACGGCCAAAGTCTTAAACGCGCGCGCATTGTTCCCGCCGTAACGTTTTTAATGTGTTACTTTAAGCGGCGACCCTATCATTTTATAGAGCGCGTCACTGTAGCAAAGTCCAATGCACGAGTAGGCCTCAATTTCGAACAAAACCGTTACACATATCTTGAGAAACGACCGTGTGAAAGAGCCGATTTTATCCAATTTGAGGGCCTTAAAATATTGCTTTCAACGTTCGTGGTGTCTTAAAAGTCACACTCACAAGTAGTCTGAAGTGTGTTTTCTTTTCGTAGATAAGCATTGGGAACGCACGTTTACTGGTCTCTGACAAAAAAACGTAACTCCGAACACGCTGCACGCAGTTCGAGCGTTATGTAGAACCAAAATGATTGGACTCCGGCGCATTGCAGTGCAGTAGCTCATCAGTAATTTTATCATATCTGTCCATGGCGGTAGATAGGAAGGAATGGACGTGTATCCTGGCCACCAAGGTCACCGGATCTCTGTCCCTTAGACTATTCCTTGTGGGGATTCTTTAAGGAACTAGTGCACCATGTAACTATGGAAAGCACCGAGTAATGCATTTCCAGACTGCAGTTGCTGTAAACATGTAACCAACGATCACTTGCGTGTGGTGCAGGCTGCGGTTATGCGTCATATGCGTGCCTGTGTTGTGATAGATAGAGGACAATTTAAACACGTGCTACTTAGAAACTTGCAAGGTGTCATAAAGACTATTTCGTATGACGTAAATAGATAGATGTATCACTATGATGTAAATAGAAGAATGTATCACTGTCGTGTTATGTACTGGTATGTACACATTATACCTCCTGTGTTTCCAGCAAATTCAAACAATAAAATATGATTTTGTTTTGCTGCATTACACGTACCACTAAAGACGTCTTGCCTGCGCCCCTGCATACAAGTACCTCCCTTCCACCTTACTTGTTGTCATGTGTTTTGTATACCTCTCGGTAATAAAATTGTACGTCGCTAATTTTCCTCGGAAGCATGTCTTCATGTTAGTGCTACAGGGGTTGCCTACCTGTCAGCATTACCACATTGCTCTGACTTGTAGGTGCCTGTATCTCAGAAACGGTTTGTCTGAGCGTGTTCGGACAAGTGCACCTTTTTTGTTCCTTATATCATTCCTGTTCTTTATTCACTACAGTGGGCTACTACAGGCGTACATGTACAGAAATACGTGCATAATAACAGAGGCAACCCCATGTTTCCATCGTGTGGGATGGGATGGTGTTCACGCTTTATTCCCCGCATACGTGTCGCCATGCATCCAAATCGAATTTGGAATGTCAGCGTTCCATTTGTAGTGGTTGTTGAATTATCGTCACTAAACATGTTCATTAACACAACTTTCGCGACTTTATGACGCCAATACTATTGACAACAGAGGCGTTGTTCCTATGCTCAGTATTCTTGATTTAGGTCTGACTACCTGTGCCCGTCAGCTTTTCCGCAATTTACTTTCCATCCTGTATATAAAGAACACGTATACACATTCATGTTCATACATCATACTTTCACTTATGAATCAGTAAAGAGTGATTTCTTTAGCGGTGGTGAAAATAATCCGTGGTAAGTAAGAAGCATCGAAGGAATGCAAAGACGGTGGAAACGGGAATCGCCTGAGAAAACATGCCGAAAGTAGAGCAACATCCGGCACGTCCATGAGAGGATTTTCTCAGACAGTTCACAAGAATATGTTCTTAGGCAGTCTACTAAAGGATGTCCTCAGGCAGTCCACGAGAGGATGTCTTTAGTCAGTCTTGAAGAGGATGCCTTCAGGTTGTCCATGAGATGATGTCCTCATGCAATTCATAAGATTTCCTCCGGGATGAAGTGTCCTCAGTCTGTCCAAAAAGGATGTCTCTGAGGCAAATGGTCTGACAAGCTACAGTGCCGGGAACGTCGAGAGTATCTTACATAAATTAAGGCTAAAATTTTTTAACAAATTAGTATGAAACTTAAAGTCATAGAACACCCTACACCATAACAATTCTAAAAACAAAATTTTGCCAACTTTATGAACGAACAGTTTTCCCGTATGTATGGTGTTTTTCCTGTGGACTATTCATGATGCCGTAAATTTGTTTGATTCCGGCTCAAATGATTACGATACAGAAATATGATATAATGGTCAAATATTTGCACACAAAGGCGACAAATATGTTTTCTACGAGTGTTCCACTTTTAATTACAGCACATCCAGTTAATATTTTATCGTTAATTTATGTGTGATATCACTTTATGTATCTCAACAAGAAACGAATTACGTAACTCACTCTTCACAAGATTTTTGCACACTAATTGCATTCAATTTTTAATTTTTGTCACTAATTACATAGACTTCATTATTCCATTGCCATGCAATTAGACACTATTTCACTCATTCTAGACACACGACATTTATGAAATGGTACTTGTGAGAGATAATAATAATACCTAACATGCAATCACGAGCACGTCATTATTTCCCAAATTTAGTTCAACATAATGACGAAATTCTCTGCGTTTATGAATAAGTTTGGCATAAATACACTTTATTGTTTTTTTCCTGTTCATGCATGTGACCAAAAGACATTTTACTTGAGTAAATTATTCCTTAAAAGTATATTTACGATTGTGAATATTGGGGTAATGAATGTTCTATAGAAGATTAGTAAACAATATGTAGTTTTTAAAGTCTATGTACTTTGAAAATTGAATATGTCTACCTCTTTAGACGTGTGCTTATGAAATGATTTTTAAATTGCATAAATATTTATTTTGGCAATCCAGTGTCCAAAATATTACTTAAATCATTTTATTTTGTTACGTCTTAGAATTTGTGAAATTGTAATAAACTTATAAAACATTTTATTTTTTCTGTACTTTATAAGTTGTAAAATATATCTAAATATGTAACAATAAATGTTTATGCTAACGTTGTATATTTTAATTACCAGGGTGATAGTGGAGGTCCATTGGTCACAGTCGGAAACAACCCTACTTTGATTGGCGTCGTCAGCTTCGTTTCCGATAAAGGATGTGAAAGCGACAACCCTTCAGGATACATGAGAGTAACATCATATCTGGACTGGATACATGACATTTCTGGCATACATATTAGTAAATGAGTTTCTAACCTGTAACTACGTACTGGATATCTTACAATTTCGGGATATAATTCTCGAAACTTCTTTAAACGCGTTGATACTCCATATGCTACTTGCTCAAAAAAGTATAATAAATTTAAATCCATCATTTTTATGTGTTTAATTAATTATTAAATCTATGTGAATTTTTTATTCGAATTTAGGCATGTCCTTGCTTGTTACGGTGTCGATACGATTCAAGAATTTGAATACAAGTAAATATTTTTCTGAGCTTGCATATAGGAATTCCTCACATAAAACGTTGGTGTGTAGATTTCCATGCCGGTAGATCTTCAGAAAACTTAAAGAGCCTGATTTAGGGGTAAATTTCAATGATCATAATATTTATTAGCCAATAAGCCGCTCGCGGTCAATGTCCGTGCACCATGCATGCCCAAAACAATAACAAGTAGTTTCCAACGTAACTAATGAACCTTTTCATACATTGACTCCATTAATTATATTGAAATACTTTTGATTTGAATGTTGTTCTATCTAGCTATACTTTATATTTTAGGTAAAAAATTTGAAATTTTAAGTATAATAATTAAATATAAGCAATTTAAGAAAAAAGGAACTGTAGTTGTCTATATGTTTAGTTGATCGTGAAGGTGTAAAGTTTATCTTTTTACAGTGCTTTTTTGTGCACTATGTTCTTTACTGCTGTATCTACAGGGTAGCTCTGACTAGCAGGCTACGGAGTGAGCTTTCTTGTGAACACACCATGTAAAATTGACCATCTTGCCTCGAGTTTACACCTGCGAATTTGATAGTTTGTCCATGCAACGTATTAATCATCAGTACTAAGCACACATTGATCGGAAACTGCAGATATTTTAATTCTAAGGGTAGTAAGTAATATAAGTCACGTGACCAATCGTGTTTCTCTCTGTCTCAATACTGTTAAAATAGTTTATACGACTAAACTAAGATGTAAAGCGTTTATAACATTTAGTCTAGTGCCATTACAGAATTTAAGTGGCTTCGAATTGCCAAGAACATTACAAGTGTGCCAACAAACAGTTACAGCTTACAATGCATTTATTTTTAATAGGTTTACACAATCAAAAACTCATTTTATCACTTTCGGTTAAGTGCAAGAGTTAAGAAAAGTACAAACCAAAATCACGTGTTAGTGTTTTATAGTAAAGTAAAAGGAAATTGCGATATATATGCACGAGTTATTCTTTCAATGTGAATTTTCTTTGAAGTATATTATTTTATTTAGGGGGTTGTAGCCTCATTGCTGTCCCTCTGAGGTAGCAGACAAACTTATTTATAGGAACGATATTATGATTATGTTTATTTTCTTAAATTGTATTTTATTGCTGGTTTAACACATTATTTTTACGTGTGATACATCTCCAGTTGAAAATATGTTTGACTAACAGGGTAACCGCATATAAGAGCATAAATATGAAACCTCCTCGAACTGAGGCCAATGCTACCCAACGATCCCACGAAGCTAGATAAGTGAACTTGAGTGCACGAGTTGTTGAGTGAAGTCTGCACAAAACACGATAAGTCTCTAGTTTAATGTACTGGCATCTGAATTATGAAACGTAAGCACACAAAAAAACTAATAATTAGTGACAATTAGTCATTGTTACTAAAACATTAAATTGTCGCCATTGACTTAAGGCCTATTCAGAAGCATGAATATAATGAACTTAGTTTACTTTTTCATACTAAACCAAACTTTGTAATTGCTTGATGGTCTCGTCAGATGGTAGGACAATTAACCACAAACAATACATTGTAACTCATATCAGTGCAAAAGAAAGGGTGGCTGATATAAATACAGGATATTGAGTGCGGAAGTGGCCATACGTTAGTTAAGTGTTGGCTACAATTGCACACAAAAGCTAAGGTTGGGAATAATCAAGAAACTAGTACATTATAACATCGAAATTCTACACTGCAAAGAAACGGGTGTTCCAACTCTAGCTCAGCATTCGTTTTGAACTACTCCATGAGGATAGAATGCAGATAATAGCCAAGAAGTGAAATAGGAAAAAAAACCGTGAGTAGGTAACCAGGGTGGCAAATAATATCATCAACAAGCAGACTATGGGCAAGAAGATCTGGTTCGGAGATGACTGTGACAAGGCGCTGGCCAGGAGGAAAGATGACGAGAACAATTAGCTACAAGGAACAGATGCTGCGCAGGAAAAGCAAATTTTGAAGTGTGAGAGTAATATAAAGCCTAACAAATTATTTACAAAAATGGGTAAATTTCTGCCGTAAATGCCAAACACGCATCCCATAAATAATAACGTACGATTTAAATATATATATATATATATATATATATATATTTGGTAATTTGGAATATCTTCTCTCTCTCTCTCTCTCTCTCTCTCTCTCTCTCTCTCTCTCTCTCTCTCTCTCTCTCTCTCTCTCTGGCTATGTGTAAGTGAGTTTCATGTAGACACAATTCACTTTCAGCATATGTATCTTGGTGGGCACTGAATATCGTTTTCGTAATCCTTCCTAAGCCGCTTTCACCAATTCATGGCCAAGCCTTACTTTGAGATTTAAATTCACAGAACTATTAAATATTAAACCTAACACCAATTGGAAGGATTTCGATTACGTCTACTCTTCTTACGCGCAAAATATTTGTCTAACTTCATTGTTAACAGATGATTTTTCGAGCTCTGAGTGTGTGAAACAAATGTTTTGCCACGCAGATTGCAAATAATGTATAATTTACAATTAACACGTATAACATTGAAAAACTATTTTAATTAAATACATTTTATTCTGACTTTACCAAAAACAAAAGTGTTTTCGTTTTTTAACAGCTCTTTTATTACATTATTTCAAATTAAAAGTATGCTACAAAAATATTATACATTTGGTCGATAACATGTGTGTCCTATGGCAAAAGGCCAGTTCTCTCATAAATTGTATGACTACCATATAATGAAAGTAAAGTATATTATTAAGACATAATGTTGCGAGCCGCGACTGTCTGGCTGGGCGGTGTAGTACGATACTGTGGTGGCGGAGCTAGGACACCCCCATCCCACTCCTCGGCGCCGTGGCTGTCGGGCAGGGCGGCGAAATACAATACAGTGGCGGCAGCGCTAAAAGGCCTCGTCGGGTGCCGCATGGATTGTATTACTCCATGATAACCACCTGCGCCCAGTATCGGGTAACCGAGAGAAAATATCGTGATCTGGAATGATCCTGTTCCCTCTTTATCTCTCTGGGTGGTGCTTGACA